>JADDOH010007956.1:0-122849 GCA_016648135.1 Agrypnia vestita | reverse complement strand
CGAAGTAATACACGTACACCATCCCCACCAGCCAGTGGATGAACATGGACGTCCAGGGGGCAGCTGCCAGCCCCGCTTCGCGGTCTTTCAGGGTAGCGTCGAATAAGGCCAGTGAGCAAATATCCAGCCACCATCCGCACACCAGCGGCAGCACCCCGATCTCTACCACAGACAGCAGAGACACCTTCACCACTACGTAACACAGACCCAAGGCGCGACGTGGCTTACGCAGACCCAGAAGGCCTGCAAGGGCGTGCAGAGCGGCCAGAAGCACGCCGATCACCTCGTACCCCGCCAGCGTGGTGAGCAGACCGCGGAAATGAGAAGCCTCCACGCGCTCCCCCAGGCCCAGCGCCGCCACCCCCGCCACGCCCATGTGGTACGGGCAGAACGCAAACACCAGAATGAATAAAGTGTTAAGAGACACCACCCAGAATACGTGCTCCAGAAACACCATGGACCCATCCAAGCCCAGTAGTCGTTCCCAAGTCAGCTCCTCGGGAGCGCGATCCCATTCCATGGGGTTCCAGTTGGCTTCCTCAGCACCGAGCCCATCTTCGGCACCGTCGCGCGCCCCAGCCGCCCCTTCGGGCTCCTGCGGCGCCGGAGGCTCCTCAGGTACCTCCTCCGCAGGCAAATTGTTGTTATCGGCGACCGGGGGTGGCTCGCGGCCCTCGGGAAGTGCATTTGCAGGCCCGGGGTTCTCCCTCTCCAGCCACTCAGGCCCGCCGCCGTGCATGATTTGTTCTCTGAGCCAAACCAGTCCGATGAAAGCGAAAAGTGTGCAGGTAACGACGAAGCAGCCTGAGAAGATGTCCTTGGCGAGATTGTCCGTGGATAACATGTCCAGCAGCAGAGTGACGAAGGAGTCGAGATTGTTGGAGAAGAGGGCGCGGTAGATGCGGCACGCGGTGAGCGGCACGATGCCGAGCCAGGCGAGGGCCACCAGGGTGTAGTGGCACCAGTCCTTGACCGCCGTGGCCACAGAGCTCAGCAGCCCGCCGGCCACGTCTCGCAGAGGAAGGCGCCGCGGCATGTCCGGAGAGTAAATCGGCATAAAAGAGAATCGATGACCGCACAGCTCGCAGAACTCTTTCCTGGAGTACCTCATCCATTGTACTAAACACTCCTGGTGAATAAATTTTATCGATCCGGCGCAGATGCAGGGGTGAAACAGCGGCCTGTCCGGGGCGCTCTCGGATCGACACACCCGGCATATATCGGAACCCGCGGAGTCCGGGTCCATGGCGGAGGGAGCCTGGCGGCTCGCTCTACGATTTGACCTGAAAAGATAAACGCCATGAGTAATTGCGCACATACTATCTTTACAACTCTCGAGAAAAAACTATTGTTGATTTCTCTGACACTATAATTTAACGTGGAAATGCTATTATTACCTCTAGTCTAGAATAATAATGACGATTTTGCGCAAAATCCTCGTAAATTCACCAAAAACAGATGACAACAAGCTCAATTTCCATTTCTTATAATGCTGCCCGCCTTCCGACGAAAAATCCGTAAAAATTTTAATACATAGGTAGTAGGTAGGTACTCTAAAAAGCATTTTACCATCAATATCCATAGGCAAAGTAAAGATCTCCATACATATGAGTACAAAAGACTAACATTGACATAGCAGCATTCGTTTATAAACGAAATAAAATGCTGTTCATACCATAGTACATAGACGTACTATAAATATAGACTAGTCACTAAATCTCCTATTACGTACTAAATGTATTAGTCAGAAAGAGATAGAAAGTATTTTCATAACCACGTTTAAGAAAGGACAATAAAACATAATTTTGTACGAATGCGTATGAAATTGTAGTTAATCGCAGTGTTTACTTTATGCCAATTGCGCCTTTTTCATTCACAATTTAAAAAATCCAACTTGAAATATGTCTGTTGTTGTGTTAATCGTTGTAATGCTGCATCACATATAAAAAAGAGGATACAACCTTTTGATATACCAGAGTCGGGGGGGTAAGGTCTGAGGGGTCAGAGGTGATATAAAATCACGGTGTGGTAAACCGGCCGGGAGATCTCAGATCTACGTATGCCGGCGGTTACGCCCTCCCCTAGGTACAATCAAAACGTCAGGTGACTGACTAGGACACTGATATCTCGAGGCGGGTGAAGGGATATAAAAATAATAAAATCGAAACAATTTTACAAGTTTCTATATTGGGCACTGCAGCAAATTAATTTACATGAAACATTAATCTCAACTTACATACGACGCAGCAAAGTGGTTACTAATCTAAAAATTACATGAACCCTAATTTAGAGGGAGAGGACAAAATTATAAACAAAGAAAGAAAAAAGACAAAACACATAAAAAATCTGATCTTACTGCTACAATGTATGGTGACGAGATTAAATTAACACTTCGGTAGAACTAGGTGGGCGGAGAAAAAGTCTTTAGATCGGGGTAACCTGTTTCGGAGAGTTCGGCAGGTGTCTTCTTCGTGCTGCTTCGTGGTGGGCGGCGGCTTCTGGCGTCGGCGTCGTCCTCTGACTGTGCAGGCTACGTCGGCGGCTTCTGACGTCGGCGTCGTGGCGGTCGGCAGCGGGGCGTCGCTTCTTTTGTCACTGGGCGTCGCGGCGGCACTGATACTTAGGCGTTTGCGGCGGTGCGTCACAGCACTCGGTAGCGGATGGCGGTTGTTGCCTTTCGCGCTTTCGCTCCTCCAGGAGTTGCTAGAGTGATCGGCGATGCTGTTTTTACGGGCACCGCTAGAATCTCTAGCTTCTCCACACTCAACTCAACTCGACTGCCTTCTTGGCGGCTGGTTTCGCCTTATATTCTCTCTCCGGCGACCCAGGGTGTGGTCGCGGGGAGTCGAGGGGAAGCCTCCAGTTGGTCTTCCGCCGATTGGCTCCTTTGATGTCCGCCTCCATATCGTCCATTCGTCTCTCTTGATCCCTCCTAGGTCCCGATTGACGCTATTGGTTACTGAACCCAATGTTGCCTCCGTTCCGCCCCCTATTGTTCTCCCAGTTTGCGGCTAATCTCGATGCTTTTCTGGTATGTAGGCCTAAACACTTTGTTATTTCACGAACGCTTTGTTCACTGTTCATATCCCTATCCCGTCACCAAAACACATTGCAAAATGAATTAAACTTAAGGAAAATATTACAGTACAAATTGGCAAAGGCGGAAAATTGAAAACACAAATTCGCATCAACACTTATTACCCAAAAATAAAACTGCTTACATATACATACTTAATTAAATCGACACGCCAGATAGACATATTTTTATCGACCAGTTATTTCTACCATTATTGACTAATTACATGGGATTGAACGTAGGGTTTCATTAGATCATAGTAAAATTCCTTAAGTATGCATTACAATATCAATCTTGTTATTAAGTGTCAGTTTGATTCTTACAGTAGGCCTCCCAATATTTGACGTTATTTATACATTACATCATTACAGGTCAATCCTTATCATTAACATTGATTTAACGCTATTTATACATTACATCATTACAGGTCAATCCTTATCATTAACATTGATTTAACGCTATTTATACATTACATCATTACAGGTCAATCCTTATCATTAACATTGATTTAACGCTATTTATATATTACATCATTACAGGTCGATCCTTATCATCTACATTGATTATCTTCGATGCCTCCACAAAATCATTATTATTTTTCTATTTTTTTTTTGATAAATCGGACGGTATTTAAAATTTACCACTCCGCATATTCTCTTCCTTTCGTTTTCTTTTTAATCTTTTTTCTTTAACAATGACAAAATGTACTTGATACTCAGTTTTATTTTTTAATTCTAGCTTAAACAAAACAAGCTATCGTGCTTCTTAGTTGGACCAAACATAATTGTCAATATGTGACATAGAGATACAAAACAAAGGGGCTAAAATTATACAGACATCGTGGCATTTCTTAGTGAATCAATTAACATAAAAACTTATTTACATGGGATACATGCTTCAAGCGGGTCCCCTAATGTTAATGTTCTGTATACGTCTTTGTAATTTCTTTGCCACTTGCCCAAGAGGAATGCTTACATATACTAACATAATCAAATTCGATAGACATTTTTTTTTTTAAGAAATTATGTTAAACCTTATTACTAGAAGAAAAATTAAGAAAACTTGGCGTAAATTGATTAATGTAACATTATTTACACCTAAATAATGAAAATTCTTACTTCAATATGTAAGCTGGATTGAATGCAAAACGTTTTTTTTAGGACTTTCATTATACTAATCATTATCTTATCAAATCAGCTTTCTTCCACCCCTGGTATAAGAATATAAGAAAAGAATAAAAATAGAGAACACTAAAAAATTATATAAGCCACATTTCACCAGGCAGACAATCGAAAATTTCCCAAACAAGAATTATTTTGAGCTTTATTATTACTAGATTAAAACAACTATTTTAAAATAGACCGACAAATTATATTGCTTAAACGAGTAATCAACACAATAATTGCACGTTTACAGATAGGTTATATACCTACAACCTACAAATTTGTATAAAAAAAAAACACAATATTGGGAGCTTGAATAACTAATGACAAATTAACATTATTCTTAAAAATAATTAAAACTCACAAATTAACATTATTCAACTAGGTGTAATACATGAAAACATAAGACATGAAAGCCTCGATCTAAAGTAATATTAATGTTTATTCCAACACGGCATTTACTTATTTGCAATTAATTAAACTATTTTGTTACCACCCCGTGTGCTAAAATTCATTCTGCAGACAGATTTCAAAAGACTAAAAAGTCGGAATCTTATATCTCTTCAACCGTGTTACATTTTTTCACGAGATAATATTCTATCACGTTATATATTATATATTACATCAATATCAAACATAATAATACAATATAATACAATCAAGTTTTTTTTTCTTTTGTCACGATCAATACATTTTTTATTATTTGCTCCAAGTTAGATTAATTCGGGATGATCTCGTTATTATTTCAAATTGCAATGTCCCGTTCATTTCGGTACTTAACAATAGAATACAGAATAAATGAGAAAACTACATATAAAACGAGTAACATCCACCTGCAGAGGTGGCCTGGGTTATCTAAACTATCATTACCTTACTTAAATTAAACATATCAGTTGCTCATTAATTAGGTACATATTACATTGATATTATGATTCACCACTTTGCCTCAATTTCTAATTCGGCCTCTACCTTCTTAATTGATTGACCCCTGTTATCTTTATTGATAATGACCGCCTGGTCGTGCGTTGCGGGATCTTCGCGCCCTTATATTAATAATAAAATATATACGATCCTACATCTCGCGGATAGTGTCGCCATGTGGTGGATCGGTATGTCAGCGCTTTCTAAAACATCTCTATTGTCTGTCGAGGACAATAGTAAGTTTACTGCGACGACTTTCGGAATTATTATCTTGTTTTTCTAAAAAAAAATGTCTTTCCCAAAACAATGGCGACTTCTCTAACAAACGCAGCTTTCTAAACCGTTGTCCCAGGTGTTCGCATTTGGCCAAGATGTTCTTTCTATTGTTTAATCGGGGTTAGAGATATACGTCCCGCTGCAAGAAAAGGTTTACCGTTTTTACCCTTCCAAGATGTTACTTAAGAACAAAAGGTTGCGAACGTATTGTCCATCCTAACAAAAGGCCGTGCACTATTAATGTCTTCGGCGATACCCAACGCCCTCGGCAACCCTAACTTTCTAATTCATTGTTTCATATGTTTTATGGCGGGCTACCCTAAGACGATCGTCCGTCGCAATGTTATTTTTTCGAACAATAGGTCACATATTTCGTCCTCGAACAAAAGATCGAACATGCCGGGGCTGTGACCACATGGCGCGTGATCTTCGAAACATGGGCGCTTTGATTTCGGTATTGCCCTAGGACAAAATTAATAACCTGGTTCGCGTCATATTCCGGTACATCAACACGCACCCCCCCGAGTTGACGCGAACCGGTTATTATTAGGCCACCTGATGTGCGTTTGGTGGTCGCTAGCACTCCCTCTTCAGCATTAGCCCAGCGACCTAACCTATCGTTCCGCGCGAAGAGCCAAGGCGACAAAACAAAAAAAATATCTCGGACTGACTCCTGACCTAGGGGTTATCAAACTATATTGGGGAACAGGGAAAACGGAAAAAAATCTCCAGCCTTCTGGCTTCCGGTGTCACTCATCTCCCTTCCGGTTATTACTTGCGTGCGTGCGTGTGTGTATGTGTGCGTTTTCCTATGCAGCCCTCCTCGCTCTTTTCCTCACTTCACCCCGGCGGGTCCATGTCGGCGCTCTGCCGACGATGGGGTCCGCGCCCGCGACCCCCCTTTCGGGTCCTTCCTCGCCTAACACGCCCTTGTGCTCCGGCGGTTTCCTTCGTCGTCTCCCCCTTATGCATCCATATCGGCGCCCTGCCGATGATGGAACCGTGCTCGTGACCGCTGCCTGGGTCCTCCGTCGTCTCACGCTCGTCTCGCTTCGTCCTACCTCGTCATCCCTGCGTCCGCATTCAGCGCTCTAGCCTTGCTGGACTCTGTTCTACGCCCGCTGCATATTCCGGTGCCACAACACATACGAGGAAACACACGCCGCACTAACGCGCCTCGCACTGAGACCGGTTTTGAACAAAGAGAATTATGAATATTTAAAAAAACAAATAATGCCTACATCGTCGCCTCGGCCGCCTCGTATCCTATTTATCGCGAATTCCGAACTACGCATCGCTTGGTACTTAACCCACTTCCGGTCCGATAGTAAATCTTAAACGACGGATAAAATAAAAAACGGTAAAATAGAAAGTGGTGCCTACTCTATATTCAAGTGTACGATAACGAGAGAGAAAAAAACACTCTGAATCTCCCTTTCTTACTACGACTACAATTATTATTCACCCAGAGGCAGTAAAACATTACCAGTTGTCCTCAATGAGTGGGCACATTAGGACCTACACTAAACTCATTATCGTCAGCGACCGTAAACTCGACCTAAATATACATTTTTGAAGTACTCGGTCGGCCCCTCCTAATTAAGTAACAATGGGGTGTTATGGGGATTATCGGCGCCTGGGGCCGTTGACCCGCTATTTATTATTCCTAGCTCGAGTGCATCATAAAACGACCTCTCTCGGCTCCCATTGTCTGGGACGAAACCAGAATGGTTTGACTGTCGGCACGCCGCTGTCATCTTGTTAATCTATCGGAATATATTTTATTCTTACGTGTTAACTAATTTCTAATATCTCCACTTAATTCTAACTTATATAAACGAGGAAAAATTAGAAGTGTTTCCGGGAAAAGAACTGCTGTTGTAATCGTCCGTACTTTAATTTAAATCTATTCTTACTATAATGTCTTTATTTTGGTGCCCCGATAAAATAATATTTTGGTATCCGGTTGTCTCCCCGGACATATCAAAACCGCGAAAAGATTCGCCGACTGTACAACGCTATCCGCCCTTCGTGAAATCCGCGGTTCTACTCGCGCCGCGAGCCTTATCGCGACAAAAATCGTCTGCAGGAAAATTACATAGTAACATATTCCTACTTGTGGCGGTTGGCGAAATTGTTCCCTTTCCGCGCACGATTTTATTTCTTTACGGAACCCCATGGTTAGGTGCACGATTCGTCACACACAAGTTTATCATATGGTACCGACCGGGTAAATTATTAGGCTCGATTACTTAGTTCTGTGGGCGCCAGGTACTTTAAGGTTAAAGTACCAACCGATTAGCTCGATTCTATTATCCCTCGTTTCACTCGCTAGATATCAGTGTCTTTAATCTAAATCTCAGGGTGGAATCCGCCAGAGAAGCCTTTTCCCGGCGTGCGTTATACGCACGAGCCCCGCGTTGGAAGCGCCACTTGATATACCGGAGTAGGGGGGGTAGGGTAAGTCTGAGGGGTCAGAGGGTGATATTAAAATCACGGTGTGGTAAACCGGCCGGGAGATCTCAGATCTACGTATGCCGGCGGTTACGCCCTCCCCTAGGTACAATCAAAACGTCAGGTGACTGACTAGGACACTGATATCTCGAGGCGGGTGAAGGGATATAAAAATAATAAAATCGAAACAATTTTACAAGTTTCTATATTGGGCACTGTAGCAAATTAATTTACATGAAACATTAATTTTAACTTACATACGACGCAGCAAAGTGGTTACTAATTTAAAAATTACATGAACCCTAATTTAGAGGGAGAGGACAAAATTATAAACAAAGAAAGAAAAAAGACAAAACACATAAAAAATCTGATCTTACTGCTAAAATGGATGGTGACGAGATTAAATTAACACTTCGGTAGAACCAGGTGGGCGGAGAAAAAGTCTTTAGATCGGGGTAACCTGTTTCGGAGAGTTCGGCAGGTGTCTTCTTCGTGCTGCTTCGTGGTGGGCGGCGGCTTCTGGCGTCGGCGTCGTCCTCTGACTGTGCAGGCTACGTCGGCGGCTTCTGACGTCGGCGTCGTGACGGTCGTCGGCAGCGCGTCGGTCCTCCGTCGCGGTGGTACACTGCGGCGTCGCGGCGGCACTGATACTTAGGCGTTTGCGGCGGTGCGTCACAGCACTCGGTGGCGAATGGCGGTTGTTGCCGTTCGCGCTTTCGCTCCTCCAGGAGTTGCTAGAGTGATCGGCGATGCTGTTTTTACGGGCACCGCTAGAATCTCTAGCTTCTCCACACTCAACTCAACTCCTCAACTCGACTGCCTTCTTGGCGGCTGGTTTCGCCTTATATTCTCTCTCCGGCGACCCAGGGTGTGGTCGCGGGGAGTCGAGGGGAAGCCTCCAGTTGGTCTTCCGCCGATTGGCTCCTTTGATGTCTGCCCCCGTCGTCCATTCGTCTCTCCAGGTCCCGATTGACGCTATTGGTTACTGAACCCAATGTTGCCTCCGTTCCGCCCCCTATTGTTCTCCCAGTTTGCGGCTAATCTCGATGCTTTTCTGGTATGTAGGCCTAAACACTTTGTTATTTCACGAACGCTTTGTTCACTGTTCATATCCCTATCCCGTCACCAAAAAAAACATTGCAAAATGAATTAAACTTAAGGAAAATATTACAGTACAAATTGGCAAAGGCGGAAAATTGAAAACACAAATTCGCATCAACACTTATTACCCAAAAATAAAACTGCTTACATATACATACTTAATTAAATCGACACGCCAGACATATTTTTATCGACCAGTTATTTCTACCATTATTGACTAATTACATGGGATTGACGCAGGGTTTCATTAGATCACAGTAAAATTCCTTAAGTATGCATTACAATATCAATCTTACAGTAGTCCTCTCAATATTTAACGTTATTTATACATTACATCGTTATAGGTCAATCCTTATCATTAACATTGATTCAACGTTATTTATACATTACATTATTACAGGTCAATCCTTATCATTTACATTTAAAATTTACCACTCCGCATATCCTCTTCCTTTCTTTTTCTTTTTAATTTTTTTTTCCTTAACAATGACAACATGTACTTGATACTTAGTTTTATTTTTAATTTTAGCTCAAATAAAACAAGCTATCGTACTTCTTAGTTGGACCAAACATAATTGTCAATATGTGACATAGAGATACAAAACAAAGGGCTAAAATTATACAGACATCGTGGCATTTCTTAGTGAATCAATTAACATAAAAACTTATTTACATGGGATACATGCTTCAAGCGGGTCCCCTAATGTTAATGTTCTGTATAAATCTTTGTAATTTCTTTTGGGGATTACAAAGTACATGAATTTGCATTTACGCCACTTTCCCGAAAGGAATGCTTACATATACTAACATAATCAAATTCGATAAACATTTTTTTTTTCAAGAAATTATGTTAAACCTTATTACTAGAAGAAAAATTAAGAAAACTTGGCGTAAATTAATTAATGTAACATTATTTACACCTTAATAATGAAAATTCTTACTTCAATATGTAAGCTGGATTGAATGCAAAACATTTTTTTTAGGACTTTCATTATACTAATCATTATCTTATCAAATCAGCTTTCTTCCACCCCTGGTATAAGAATATAGGAAAAGAATAAAAATAGAGAACACTAAAAAATTATATAAGCCACATTCCACCCGGCAGACAATTGAAAATTTTCCAAACAAGAATTATTTTGAGCTTTATTATTACTAGATTAAAACAACTATTTTAAAAATAGACCGACAAATTATATTGCTTAAACGAGTAATCAAAACAATAATTGCATGTTTACAGATAGGTTATATACCTACAACCTACAATTTGTATAAAAAAAAAAACACAATATTGGGAGCTTGAATAACTAATGACAAATTAACATTATTCTTAAAAATAATTAAAACTCACAAATTAACATTATTCAACTAGGTGTAATACATGAAAACATAAGACATGAAAGCCTCGATCTAAAGTAATATTAATGTTTATTCCAACACGGCATTTACTTATTTGCAATTAATTAAACTATTTTGTTACCACCCCGTGTGCTAAAATTCATTCTGCAGACAGATTTCAAAAGACTAAAAAGTCGGAATCTTATATCTCTTCAACCGTGTTACATTTTTTCACGAGATAATATTCTATCACGTTATATATTATATATTACATCAATATCAAACATAATAATACAAACAAATTTAGTTTTGTATGAAAATTACATTATTAAATCTTTTGTTAATAAAACTCAAGTAGATTCAGTTTACACGGACTTCAGTAAGGCGTTTGACAAAGTCTCACATGCTTTATTAATTGCCAAATTGGGAAAAATAGGATTTGGTGGACAAATACTTTCTTGGTTAACGAGCTATCTGAGTGAAAGAAGGCAAAGGGTAAAAATATATTCATATGTATCAGAATGTTTCCATGCTACTAGTGGTGTACCACAGGGATCGCATCTTGGACCAATACTATTTCTACTATTTGTGAATGACATTTCAACAATATTTAATGACATTGAATATTTGCTGTTTGCAGATGATCTAAAAATATTTAAATCAGTAACCAACATTTATGACTGCAACATATTACAGCAAAACCTAAATTCTCTTTCAGTATGGTGTGAAACGAATAAATTGTACTTAAATTTAAATAAATGCAAAATTATATCATTTACTAGATTAAAATCAAAAATAAATTTTGAATACTCTCTATGTAACACCAAACTAGAAAATGTTGACTGTATTCGAGACTTAGGGGTATTATTCGACTCGAAACTTACTTTTACTAATCATATTAATGCGATAACTTGTAAGTCTCTAAAATTGCTGGGATTTATTTTAAGGACATCACGCCCATTTCAATCAATTGAAAGTATTAAAATGTTATACATGTCTCTTGTCCGGAGCCAATTAGAATATTGCTCATCAGTTTGGTCTCCATATTATAATGGGCATATAGACAGTATTGAGCGTGTCCAACGCAAATTTCTCAAATACATTAACTACAAGTTAAGCATACCAATACAAAACATAGAATACAATTACATATTGAAGAGACTAAATTTACTCACATTATATGATAGAAGAAAAATTTATGATATAGTTCTTCTTTACAAAATTGTAAACAATATGTTGGACAGCCCTGACCTTGTGGCATGTATCGAATATAATATCCCTTCCACACATAGAACGCGACAAATTGTCACATTCCATCGCAACACTTGCAATACTAACTATCAATCAAATTCTGTGATACACAGAATATTGGGAACTTGTAATGAATATGGTTGCATGATTGACATTTTCGTCGACAGTCTGGAGAAAGTAAAGTTCACACTTAAAGAGGCAATACTGCTTCGTTACTGACTTCAGCTGTTAATATGTAATGGTGGGTAATATATATTTTTCGTACACATTGCCGCTTTGTACTTTATATTTTTAATTTCTGTACACATGTTTTGGTGCTATTCCTGGTACTTTTAATAATTTGCTACTTGTAATTTATATTGTTTAATGTATGTTCTTTTTAATTTTATGATATATTTTTTTATGTAATAGCCTATACGCATTGCTGCTCGTTACCTACTCTACATTTTTAATTTTATACTCATGATTTGGTGCTATTCCTGAAACTTTTAATGTATGTGCTTTTTGAAATTTATTTTATACTCTTTATGTAAAAGCCTAATGGGCGTAAACAAATAAATAAATAAATAAATAAATAAATAAATAAATAAATATAATACAATCAAGTTTTTTTTTCCTTTTGTCACTATCAATACATTTTTTATTATTTGCTCCAAGTTAGATTAATTCGGGATGACCTCGTTATTATTTCAAATTGCAATGTCCCGTTCATTTCGATACTTAACAATAGAATACAGAATAAATGAGAAAACTACATATAAAACGAGTAACATCCACCTGCAGAGGTGGCCTGGGTTATCTAAACTCTCATTACCTTACTTAAATTAAACATATCAGTTGCTCATTAATTAGGTACATATTACATTGATATTATGATTCACCACTTTGCCTCAATTTCTAATTCGGCCTCTACCTTCTTAATTGATTGACCCCTGTTATCTTTATTGATAATGACCGCCTGGTCGTGCGTTGCGGGATCTTCGCGCCCTTATATTAATAATATGATTTTTTTATACGATCCTACATCCCGCGGATAGCGTCGCCATGTGGCGGATCGGTATGTCAGCGCTTTCTAAAACATCTCTATTGTCTGTCGAGGACAATAGTAAGTTTACTGCGACGACTTTCGGAATTATTATCTTGTTTTTCTAAAAAAAAATGTCTTTCCCAAAACAATGGCGACTTCTCTAACAAACGCAGCTTTCTAAACCGTTGTCCCATGTGTTCGCATTTGGCCAAGATGTTCTTTCTATTGTTTAATCGGGGTTAGAGATATACGTCCCGCTGCAAGAAAAGGTTTACCGTTTTTACCCTTCCAAGATGTTACTTAAGAACAAAAGGTTGCGAACGTATTGTCCATCCTAACAAAAGGCCGTGCACTATTAATGTCTTCGGCGATACCCAACGCCCTCGGCAACCCTAACTTTCTAATTCATTGTTTCATATGTTTTATGGCGGGCTACCCTAAGACGATCGTCC
Organism: Agrypnia vestita; assembly: GCA_016648135.1. Classification (NCBI taxonomy): domain Eukaryota; kingdom Metazoa; phylum Arthropoda; class Insecta; order Trichoptera; family Phryganeidae; genus Agrypnia; species Agrypnia vestita. Next base: position 109,790 of record JADDOH010007956.1, on the reverse strand, counting down.
GTCGCAATGTTATTTTTTCGAACAATAGGTCACATATTTCGTCCTCGAACAAAAGATCGAACATGCCGGGGCTGTGACCACATGGCGCGTGATCTTCGAAACATGGGCGCTTTGATTTCGGTATTGCCCTAGGACAAAATTAATAACCTGGTTCGCGTCATATTCCGGTACATCAAGGTTACGCAAGTATTAGGTTGACACTCCACCAGCTCGTCTGATTCAAGGGATTTATTATTTTTCAACTGTCTTACTGCCTGCTTTACTTTATCTATATCATCGTATGGTACCCTACCTTTGCCGCGTTGTTGTATAACAATGTCGTTGTGACAAGAATAGAGCGAAATAACCAATTCATCTTTTTGCAATTTTTTTGGGCTGTCGAGAATAAAGAAGCAGTACTTACGTACGTTATAAAGTAGTAGGACTTATGTTTGCTGTCAGTTACAATAATCTATGGTTATAATAATAAATAATTCAATATATTTATCTATGGTTGTAATGTGTCAACTTTATGTCATTGAAAATAGGTTACATTATTGGTTCGATTATTAATTTTAAATAAAAATCATATGAATGCATTGATTATGTATATCTTTTATTATTGTTATATTTAAAAATACTTTATGCATAATTGTCGTGTGCTTTTATTGATTACCAAATTACTTAAAAATGAATAAAATTAACGACGAAAGGAAGAAAAACGTTATTTATGAACTGAATTTAAGTTTAGGCACTGATCTTAAAGATATTGATAAGGTTCATGAAATAAGATCACAGTTATTACTAAAAAAAGATGAATTGGAAAAGTCTGTAAGTAGAACTACAAGATTTGTGCTACATATTTAAAAGATTTTTTATATTATAGAGTTATTTAATGAATTCTAGCTGTCGTTGGCCAACTGTGAAGTACCATCAAAAATTTCTGCCGCAATAGCGAGAGCCGAAACTGCGTCAGAGAAAATTAAAGGGTTCAGAGAAAAGGCTATTCTGGCCTGCGAACAAAATGAAGAGTTCATTGAAAAATTGCAACCCATTACCGAGAAACTCAGCCACCTGGTAGATGATATCCAACGTTTGGAGGCCACTAAAGAATACTTTGAGACTTTACACAGTGTTGAGGTTGTGTGGTAAGGTTTGCGTATATATTTTTTCTGGTATGGCATTATACCATTCAAATTCAAATTTATTTATTTATGTTATATTGTACACAAAAAATTCCTGTTTTTATCAATTAAATTACGGCATAGGTACATTGGTTAATATTTTTCATTAAGAAATGTATGCCGTAAACTTATTATTTGACTTGACCTGCCCAAATTTTGGAGAACTTCAAACTATAAGACAAAAATAAAAAGATTTTTTGAAAATTTCACAGTTGTGTGACCCAATTTAGATTGCGAATTGTCTCAAAGTATTTTTTTCGAATTTCAAAGTTAAGTGCTTTGAAATACACTTCTTATTTGAGTGTTTGGTGAATATGGACATTTAATGGACATCTAAATGCATCGGCTTTATAAAATCACATTATATAAATTAATAAAATATGTAATAATAAATCCTCTTCAGCCAACAAAAGTCACTTGTGTCATCTCAGAGCTATTCAAAAATGCCAGGATTCTAGCAAATTGTAATTAAGGAGTTTTGTTTAGTTTCTTATCGTACACAAATATTGTTTTCTAGGTTTTGACAATTTCGATTTAGAAATTCATCGCTATATAATAATGCAATCATGGCAATGAAGATATAATGAGTAGCTTGTTGGTGTAGTAGTCATGACGCTCGCCGATTGATCTTGTGATTGGTGGATCGAGCCTCATGCCATGACACAAGCAAGTTAGTCCTATTTTCATAGCACAAGTATTTAGCTTATTTTGAGAATAGTAAGAATATTGATGCAACACGCATTCCATTGTATTTAATTGTAACTGTTTTCAATTCATTTTTATGGGACGGCCCGTGTATATTGGATTGTTTTTCTTTTCAGCGTGGATTTAAAGCATTGCTCTGACTCTGAGCAGAGTGTCTTACTTCTTCAACGTCTCTATGAACTTAAAGGACTATATAGCACTGGTCACCGCGGAGTCTATATTTCAGATACAACACACTATTGGTACAATATTTTGAAAGAAAAGTTTTCCAAGTAAGACAACCGATTATGTATATATATTTTGATATTTTTTCAAGGCATTCAAAGTATTCATACATTCAATATCACAAATTAGTTTTCCAAATTAGATTTACAATCCAGAAGAAATTGGAAGATCTTCCATTTTGTTTTTTTTTCAAGGCATCCAAAGTATTCATAGATTCAATACCGCTATGTTATGTTTTCTAAATTAGATTTCTAAATCAGAAGAAATTGGAAATAGTTCCACAACATTTCTTATTGCAGTTGACTCTTATTTATTCAAAATACAAATTATAGGATATCTTAATTTTAGAGTGATATTAAAATTTATAAGTTTCTTGTTAACATAAATTCATATCAAAACAAGCTACGTACAAGCTAAAGTGTACAATATCCCAAGCTGCTTTTATTTCATTAGTATTCGTGTAAAAGGAAAAATATATCTTGTATATATAAATGTATCTTGTATATACATGGAAAACATTAATAACCTCGCATTACTATATTTCTGTCTTGATTATGAGTCGAAAATGTTCAAGCAGCCATCTCCTAATATCAATAGTAAAATGAAATTATGCAATATCAAAGTTTGCATTTTTTTTTCAATATTTCTGACTTATTTTTTACAAATCATTGAACTATTGTATCAGTAACTTATATCGATTACAAAAAATTCATTAGTTTCGTTACAAGTTAAATAAAATGATAAAAACCCTGTAGAAATTCCAATTGGAATTGGAAAATTTTTATTATTTTATTTGACTTGTATAAAAGGGAACAAATTGTTCATATTTGTTATAAGTTACTGTAATGATAGTCTAACGTTTTACAAAAAATAAGTCAGAAATATTAAAAAAAATGCAAACGTAGATGTCGCGTATCTCCAACTATTGATATTTGGCCACGGGTGCATGAACATTTTTGACTCATAATTAAAGCAGTAATATAGTCCTGTGACTTAATTTTTTCTAAATAATCTTGTAAAATATCTATATCTGTGTTTATTGCAATTAATTTAATATTTCAGAGAATTTGATGAATGTCTTAAGCAGCTGCAATGGCCCTTCACATCCGCCACAATGTCGCTGAGCACCCCCATCACGCCGGAAATATTAGTGAAGTTCAAACAAATTTCCCAATTTTTACTTCAAATACAAATGCCAGTCACATCATCTACTTCTCAAAATGTTGCTCCAGAGTCAATAGGTTAGATTTCATTGTGTGTATTAAATGTTTGTTCTCTAGAAAACAAACCTATTGTAGTAATCAAAGGTCAGCGTGCTTTGTAAACTTACAGTTTTCTTTACAAACTGAGATTTGTTCTTCTGTTGGTAATTTTTGTATTCTCATTCACCAAACAAATTCATAGGGAGTTTTTGTTTGAAGTTATTTATCTGAAAATAATTTCAGCTAGTGATACAAAACTAAGATAATATGTAATTTTTAATGAAATTATATTAATTATACTAGCCAAACACCTGGAAAATTTACGGGGCATGATTAAATTAATATAAATGCTAAGACCGTGTAGTTTGATGGCGCGACCCTTTCATGTAGCTTGAGCCATGATGCTGATTGATGTGTCACATTCGGCTGCCCCCCCTTTATTAGCGGCCAGTTAGTGTTATTGTTGTAATTCCAGCAAATTACGGATGGACATTCAAAATTAGGATAGTTGATTGCGAAGTTACAATTTAGAAGTAGTTCCTCGATTATTAAAACAAATTAAACAATCACTTAGAAGGATGCACAGAAATATCTATCTATTGAAAAAATAAAATTACCACATTTAAACTCAGAATTAATGGTAGACTGTGTAACCAATAACACAATAGTAACCTTTAATTTGATGTCTGATTTAATCTTTATTATTTGTTAGTGAGAGATTTATTATAATATTGTAATTATTGATAAAGATAGATCAATAAAATGTTTCAGTTATGTTAAGTCTCAGTGGTAAAAAATATTTTTTCATGTATAAATTTTTTTGTGTCTAAGTGATATATTTTTATTAGGTTATTTAATCAGTAAATTAATTATCTTTCATTAAAAACAACCTTTTGTAAAATATACTGTTTATTTCATCATTCAGTATATTTTTTATTTACGTGGATTATAATAATTATATTTGTATTAGATTAATTTCCTTCTTTTTTCAGAACAAGATCCGAGTCTCCCCATTCGATTGATGCTAAAGTCGTTAAAAAAACGCTTTGCCTTTCACTTTTCCGGTAATCGGAGAACCAATCGACTGGACAGACCAGAATGGTTTATGACTCAGATTTTGTCGTGGCTCCGAGATCATCTACCATTCATTGACAAATATCTTCAGCCCGTTGTGGACGGATTGGACATGGATATAGATGTTCAGGTAGGTAATTTGTTTGTCTTAATATACACATAAATACAAAAATTACTGGATTATCAATTATAGATTTTAATGAATTTTTTGAACTTATAACTAATATATATGTAATCCTTATAACTAATATAAAAGTAATATTTAAGGACAGTGAGGGTACAATGGAACACGGGGTACAATGGAACACGGGGTACAATGAAAGAAGGGCGATAATTATTCAAATTTCAAACAAATTTTCAGTCAATACTAAATTTTCAGTCAATACAAAATTTCAGTCGCCTCTAGTACCACTTGATGGTGCAGTGCACGCCCCAGTCTGCGATAACAGAGTGTTAAGACGAAAAAATTGTTTTGAGCAGAGGAAAGGTGGAATTTCATACCGGAGAACTTCCGCTTTTGCGGAAAAATTATAATAGCAGTATTTTTGTGGTGTTTTTTGCATAAATCTTGATCATTTTGATACACGCCCCAGTCTGCGATAACAGAGTGTTAAGATGAAAAAATTGTTTTGAGCAGAGGAAAGGTGAAATTTCACACTGGAGAACTTCCGCTTTTGCGGAAAAATTATAATAGCAGTATTTTTGTGGTGTTTTTCGCATAAATCTTGATCATTTTGATACACGCCCCAGTCTGCGATAACAGAGTGTTAAGACGAAAAAATTGTTTTGAGCAGAGGAAAGGTGGAATTTCATACCGGAGAACTTCCGCTTTTGCAGAAAAATTATAATAGCAGTATTTTTGTGGTATTTTTCAAATAAATCTTAATCATTTTAGTTATTAAATGCAGTAAAGTGTGAAGCGAAAACTTGTTTAATTCGGTGTTTGAAATTTCCGAGACCTTATTGGGCACAATGGAATGGGGTTCTATGGAGCATGACTTGGTAAAATTTTCCCAGAAGCAAATAAAATATTTTGTTGGTGAACTATTGACAGATATTGACGAAATCAAGGAATATGATATTAATTATATGCGCCGGAGTGCGAAAATTAACATCAGCTTCTATTTTCCACTGTCAATTATGGATATTGAACTGGTTCTATCAAGTCCTAGCTTGACAGGAAATATAAAGCGCTAAAGTAATGTCTATTCTTTTCCCGAAACGGTATTAAGCGAGTATAAGCTTGGTTAATATTATAATTTTCACATACATTTCATGATTTATTGGTCTTGTTCCAATATACCCCAGATACCGTTTCATTATACCCCAGACCTGGGGCACACTGGAACAAAGGAGGTTTTGTGCGAAAATGCAATTTTTTTAGGTTAAGTTAAATTTTTGATCTCATTTTTGTAGTCAATCGATAGTTTAAGAACCTTTCTTGGTTGTCCAAAGCAAAAAATATTAAAATATAGAACAATGATTTTTTTAAAAATAGAAATGACTTTTTTTTCCATTGTACTCCAACTGCCCCTACAGTTTACCAAAAGTGGTCATAATGTAATTTGCAAAGTCAAGACAGTTGGCAAGTCAAATAAAAAAAGATGATTTCACAAGAGTATAAAATTGTACAGAGATGAACTAAACCTCTTCTTTAGGCGAGTGGATCGGGTCGCAGCGAAGCATTTCCCATTAAATCCCCTAGTAAGCAAAACATATTTTTCAAGATATACATTGTTTTTTAAAATTTCATTCCAAACCGAGCCTCTTTAACTAAAAATGTTTTTTTGGAATAAAGCGTGACTTTTTACTAAGATTTGACTTTTTCATAAAAGTTTCAAATTTACAAGCTTGCAGTTATTATTTTAAACATGTCAAACGTATTGGAACCAACTGTGGAAGTAGAGGGTGTAGCAAGAAATTTACATTAATTCATGTCTGTATATATGGATGGTCTATGATGATCTGATATTTTTTCTACTACCGATTTATTTCTTTAAAAACATTATTTAAAATCTTAACATCACCTACAGATTTTTTGGTATTCAATGTAGATATATAATAACAGCATATGACACACTGAGTCTCAAACTGAGTACCTCCTGGACCCCCAAATAAATCAACCTTTAATATATTTTCAAGATAATTTTTTGTTTTTCAGCATGAGTTCACATGTGGCCTGCTGCGTTTGGCCGTGGACCGTCTTCACATGCTACTTGCCACAATCGTGTCTGACGACGTGCTCTTCTCCCATGCTGTGGACGAGTGTCTCGGGTTTGAGAGAGAACTGAGAACCCTGGTAGGGGAGCTGCCCCCCCTGGACAAGCACACGTGTCCTCGGGTGACCTCGGTTCTCACAGATGCCAGATATTTACAGAGGTGGTTGGCTGTTGAAAAGAAATGTAAGATCTTTTAATGAGATTTATTATGTCATTTGTCATTCCATGGAAGCTAACTTTCACAAATTCTGTATTTTGAATTTGCTTTGAAGCTTTTGTGTCACCCTGTCGTGAAAATGCAACATTAGTGACTGAAATGGTCGACATTGTTGTTTTCTATGCAACTAAATATCCAATTACTAATCTTAATTTTATAATATTTGTTGGAGAAGATGTTTTCTGTTTTAAAATATAATTCGAAAAATGTATAACAGTTTTGTATCACTGCATACATGTAACAGGCCCTGATTAACGCTTTGATCAGAATTGAGAAGAGGTGGCATAGATAATATGGCTGGGACACGCTTCTCAATACTTTCCCATAGGAACTGAAAGTTTTGTGACAGCCATATGCTCTAGAATATAAATTTATTGGTGTGAAGATTCTTTTTTCACCTGTCTGTTAATTTTCCCACAAATAATACTTGTAATGAGCATATTAATGGCAAGCTTTTCCTGCCAACGTTTCTATTTAAAAAATTAATGATTGTATGACTTGTACACATACAATGTATGTATTAACAAGACATTCCTGAATCTTATAAACATCACATAGCAGCTGGTTGTGTGAAAACTCAAACAATTTTTAGCATTATATATAAATAAATAGGTTACTTGTCTAATCTATTTATTTATACTAATCTATTTATTTATATATAATTATAATGTCATTCCACAAAGTTGACGCCAATTCAATAAATAATATAATTTTTAGCATTTCCAATATATTTGGTAGGTAGTAGAATATGCCCAGCAGGCATCATACATATGGTATAGATGTGAGGGTGTTTCACCCAGGGTCAATATTAAATTTTAGGATACTATGGGGTTTACATGCCCTTCCAATGCATTTTTTATTTTATTTTATATACTACATATTTCAATCCGTTTTGCAGTTGCCATTCAAAAGATTGATGAGATGTTGAGCGGTGATGAGTGGCTGCAGGTGCTGGGAGCTCATGACAGCGAGACAGAATCAGAAGGGATTCCCCAAGGAGCTGACTGGCTCATTTCTCTCCTCCACACAGTGCATGACCGATACTCAGTCTTACCACAGCCCGGACACAGGTTTGATTTTAAAAGTTTTACTTATTTAATTACGCCTTGCAAATGTTCTCAGTTTTAACTGCAATATTTGGGAAATGTCAGATTAAAAATCTTTGAGTGATAATATCAGAAAGCTATGTCGGTCGTAATATCAGGAAGCTGCACACATAGCTGTTTTCATAAGAGATCTTAATAGATGTTATATGAATCGCAAAGTACATAAACAAATCTTTACATTATTCTTAGAATTCATCAATAAAAGTTTGATTAGAACATCTCAATAGATGTGCAAAATACAGATATAATTTTTGTTTCTTTTTTCTTGTTGGAGATCGGCAATCATTATTCTATACACTGCAGGATGGAACAGCTCGGTTACGTTATCTTGATGGTTCATAGCACTTCTTGGCCATTGTCCATACACTGGAGGAGGAGGAATTATGTAACTCTATCCACCCAGGAAACCTTCAGTATGCGTCTGTAGAGCCCCACCTCAAAGGCCTTAAAGGATTTATTCTTGGCCTAGTTAGTGTCCATGCCTCCACCCCATATTAGAGAATGGCGAAAATATAACAACTAACTATACGCATTCTTAGTTGCAGTCTTAGGTTAAGTTAGTTTAAATAATTAAACTAGTTAACTTTGTTTACACCACTAAAATTTCCTTCATCAGGGTATACCCTGGTGAAGGAAATTTTAGTGGTGTAAACAAAGTTAACTAGTTTAATTATTTTCATAATGAATAACCACAAATTTATAGCAAAATACTACAGTATAAGTTAGTTTAGGTTAGAGAGAAACACGAATCTTGCCATCACTATTCAAGTTCTTACTTCTTGAAATGGATCCCATTTTTTGTTAACCCTTGTACCCAAGTACTCATATTGCATGATTGATTCTATTGGATCATTATTGAGTATTATATTTAGTGCAGGAAGCAATCTTTTTGATACCATTAACAATTTGGTTTTACAGGTGTTCATATTCAGGCTATTCTCTTATTTGATTCGTTCACCTTTTTAATAAATTTTTTGCAAAAATAAGAATTAAATTGAAATACATATTTGAGTTGGCATATAAGATTTATTACCATTTGTTTTGTTCCTATAATATTGATTTTGTTCATATTTAAAAATTTGTTATGTTACACAGACTACAGTTCCTAGAACTGCAGATAGAGCTGTGTGAAGAACTCCGGGTTCGCCTGACACAGCTGATAGGCGAAGAACTTCATAGAGGAAGTTCTAGTGGTGGGGTGGGTGTTCAAGGGCTGGAGGGGGGAGCACCCAAACTCTTAGCATTGCTGAACGTAGCGCACCATCTCAGACAAGCGTTAGTGGACTGGTCACACTCTGTGGTTTGTAAATTAGTTTATTTTTACCGGACAACTTTTATGCAAATGATCTTTATGAAATAATTACACCAAAATATTTGTAAACTGTTATTGATTCTCATTTCTTGACACAATAGATGCACACTTTTCAACTTTTAACATCTTTTCACTTGTAACTTGAACAATGTTCATTCCTTACGATATTTTCTTTTACAACATAGCAAAAAAAACTATATCTTCTTTATTTTTATGTTTTTTAGCCGTATCTTCAGCTACACTACTACAAGAGACAGTTTCAGTACTTTACAGAGTTACAGCACATACCGATACCAGACTTGGATACGACTCCTACTAAAGCAACATCTTCTCTTAATTATCTTCAAAGCCGCAGTAAGTTTAACCCAGTTTAGATTTGTATTGTTGTAACTTTTTATCTACACAGAATTCATCAAAATATTCTCCTTGTAGAGCTGATTTTAATTTTTTTTTAGTTTTAGTACTCAATATAAATTATCAATCAAATCAAACAGATTTAGTACTCAATAAAAATTAATCAATTATAATAACTTAGTAAATAAAATGTTTATGCGTTTCCTGTGCAGAGTTTTCCCAGTTTTGTAATTTTTCTCTCAAATACTTCTCTCAATCAATGCAATCTCAGAAGAACTAGAACCTACTCAAACTTTCTTAGTATAAAGAACTGTCTTAACACTTATCTCGCTTTTTCATATTTGTAATTTCTGTAATATTTCCATTTTATTTATTTATTTAAGTATACACAGTGATTTACATAATTGTTTTTAGGCCGCGGTGGATCCATATCCCTGATGCAGGTGGAATCCGATGCCCGACAGTTAGCCCAACTTGAAGTGGAGCACTTACAGCATGAGACGCAGGCTGCCGAGATTGTGGAAGGGGATCCTCAAAATAAGGTAGATAAAAGAGTACATCACGCCTACCACATTCGGACATGCTAAAGACATTTCTAAAGACTACAGTAAAATGTAGTTAATTCGAACCTTCAAAATTCATCACAGTTCAAAATGTTAATTTTATAGTTGATTTAACCCCAATAATTCGAAAACCCTGGTATGTAATTCATAATCAAAAATAATTTTTAGTTCTTGCGCCATAAATCAATACATTTTAAGTCTCAAACTAGTTTTTTTTAATAAGTTATAAAAAATTAACGATGGGTGCAGCTTCTTAATCGCGTACACCCATGTGTGGCGTACCGCATAATTATAATAACATAATAATAACAACAATAATAAAAAATGTTTTTTTTTAGTTACCTTGAATTTTGAATTATTGAGGTTCTACTGTACATCATTTATAAATAGGCATGATGACAGATTTTGAAATAACATTCTGTATTGTGGGTATACGTCTACTATTACCGAAAATAACATTATTTCAGTAATAAACTAAGTTTTTACGCAAATAATTGCATTTTCATCTACATATTTTTAATTTTGCGCAAAAACGCCCGCAGCTGTCATTTCGTCTATGTGACCTAAAGCCTTAGTAAGCATTGCGTTGTGTCTATGGCAACAGTTCAAAGACACGGTGATGGGTACTGAGGCCTGACGTCATTTGCTCTTACCTGTGTTTCAGTTAAAATGGCGGATTGCACAATTTTATACTCTTATTTTATCTTATTATTTTAAAATCTTATTAATCTCAATGTTTATATTAAAACTGGATCATTTTTTAGAATCCTTTCAAAATATTTTCTTCTCTAAAATCACTTATTCTTTAATTTTTTAATGCTGTCATCATGCCTATTGTATAGAAAGTAATTGCGTATGTATACTTTTTATATTAGCTGTTTGTTAAGCATTAAACATTGTTAAGCAATCAATGGGAATGCTATTTTTAATGCATTTGGTGGCTCAGTAAGTTTTTGGCAAGGTCCATATTTTATACAAACAAATTTTTTATCAGAATCATTAGGACGTAAGGTTTATGTTAGAGCTTGAGTGCTACCAAATGTTTTTGAATAAAAGGGCCTCCACCAGCCTTGGTACATCACAAAGCACTATTTTTATCTATTTTATTACATATTATTTTCAATGTATGTAGCTAGTATTACATAATTTTGATGATTTGATCGACATTGTCCAATTAATTTACCTATTTTTTATTGTATTTTGCTCAGTTGTTGTTCAAGGAAGAGAGTGACCCTGATGCTGGAGTGTTTGAAGAGATTCCTGGCCTCCTGGAGAGGCTTGTGGACGGGACTTGCACTCTTATCTGTGATGATCTCGTGCTAGAAGTAAAAGCGGCTTCCAGAGACTATCGCAACCAAAAGTAAGGAAGTTGTCAGAATGTAGTTATTTGAATGATTTTTCTAACTGTTTTCTTAACTACATTAATGCAGTTGTAGATTGTAACAATTGTAAAGCATTTTTTTTTTATAAATGAATAAGTACTGCCTCTCTATTGATCTCCTCTTAGTCCATTAGATGTCATTACTCGAAATCACAATAGAAAATTTACCTGGAAACCTTGAAAATTAATAATAAATTATTTCACTGTAAGTTGTAGTCTTGCTTAGTCTTCTCTTAGTTCATTAGATGTCATTACTCGAAATCACAATAGAAAATTTACCTGGAAACCTTGACAATTAATAATAAATTATTTCACTGTAAGTTGTAGTCTTGCTTAGTCTTCTCTTAGTTCATTAGATGTCATTACTCGAAATCACAATAGAAAATTTACCTTAAAACCTTGAAAATTAATAATAAATTATTTCACTGTAAGTTGTAGTCTTGCTTAGTCTTCTCTTAGTTCATTAGATGTCATTACTCGAAATCACAATAGAAAATTTACCTTAAAACCTTGAAAATTAATAATAAATTATTTCACTGTAAGTTGTAGTCTTGCGTACGTTCTATTAAGCGCTAGTTAGTTAACAAATCAATCAATTCGGAAAAAGATTGGTATCTGAATTGGCGTATGCTGTGTGCCTACAACATATCCTCAGATGTTATAGAAATATTGCTTAGGAAGTATGACGACACCACCACTGAAAAACTCATTATCATTGAAAAGGTAGAGAAAAGATATCAAAATACTGATTAAGTTCCCTAAATGTTCACACAGTCCGAGGCCTTAAAGAATCGATGTGCTGGGAGTATCAAGGACAATGATTAGGGGATCATGATACACAGTAATGAGGTAACAACAAAGTTAAGGCGAAACTAAAGAAATAGTCATCATTATTATCATTTGGCGCTACCATGGCTGACAGTACAAATTTTCTCGTCTCTCTTTTCCGAACCCTGTAATCTATGTTCATATTTCTTCACTATCCATCTTATTCTTGGACAGCTCAGTTGTTGAGTCCCGGCCGGGGATTATTCAAATATATTTTGGAAAGTTCATCCCCTTGTCCTAATAGGGTCGAGGGCACAAAGACTCAACTAGGTTTCGTGACTTCATTGATGCGATCGGTTATTGACCATATCTGTCGCAAACATTATAAAATATACTGGCATTAGCAACCCCAGCATAGTATTGTTAAAATGCATAGGATTGTCATTACCATTACCATTAATATTGTCATTACCAGCTACCTCTTAATTTAATTACGGGGCAGCTGGTAATGACAATTATTGTTACTGGTTCGCTATTGTTGGAATCCAAATGAAATATATGTAAACAATGAAACTTTTATCAAACGTTAAGTCACTGGATACAAACTTTAGCTGTTATCTATTCTGTAATTCACACTAATTTATTTTTGCTGGAGTCCCACTTGTATCTGGTGTTCGTTTGTACACTTGTACACCGTTTGTCTATCCACTAATTTATAGTTTGCTATCTATTCACCTAGACCTATGGTTTTCGCCGCTGTCAAAACAAGATTGAAGTCTCGCATGATGCATCGTAAAAATTTGAAAATTTACAGGGAATATTTTCTTTCGAATCTTATCATATATATTTATGCATTCAACTGGCTTCCGTATTAGTCCAAACTGTTCGGAAACCTTTGATTATATGCAGTTCTTCTCGATTTTAGAATCTTGTGACAATATGTTTCAAAAAAATATTTCATTCAACAGATGGCACTGCCTACCTTCAGCTAGTGACTGGCGGAGTCGTACTTTGTCGGGGGCCCTGTGCGGAGCTCTCGGAGCCCTGAGCTCTCGCCTGCTGCGGTTACACTCTGTGCTAGTGCCGCAGCTCTTTGCCCCCTTAACCAGAGCTGTCGCCCGAGAGATTGACAATTTTATTTTTGAGGTGAAAATATTTTAAATAAATAATTGCTCTATTAATAAGTCATGTAGCTGTTGAACAATTAATTTTTTTCAACATTGTTTAATCTAATATTTTTATATGTAAGTATGTTCTACGAACATACTCACATTTAAAAATATACATAGGTATCATCATCAGCTGCGAAATCTAGTTAATGAGAAAAGACTACAGATGTCTATTAGAGTGTGACCAGTATAAATTGGCATGCGAGGGAGGGCGTCCCTGTCGCGAAACAGAAGTTGCCAGGGTGTAAATTTATTACACAATACATAATATACAGAGTGTCTAGTGACCGGTGTCGGAACCTTTAATAGAAATGTGGTCGGGCAATACTAAAGAAACAAACTGGTAATGGCAGCCGCTCTATCTAGAGTCCTGCCAACCGGTAATATTGGTTCATTATTTGTTTTTTCAGCTTCGCAAAAATTTAATAAATGGCAATTGTTCTTGCACCGCTCCGGACTATTTTGGATGTTTAACATAATAATTCAGTGTATATTGGAAATCAAGATGTCACAGCTCATGCGCAAATACGAGATTGAACTGAATGACAGGGCGAGGGGTTACCGCCGGGTGCGGGTGGGGCAGGTTTTAGTTCCAAAGTCGCCTCCCGCCAATTTACATTGGTCAAGCTCTAGTAATGGTCACACCATTATTTTAACCGGTTATTTTCGGTACAGTTATTTGGGATTTATATCTGATTCTACCGATGATTGGTAAAATATAACTGTTGTATAGTGCCGACGGTTGCCCGTAAAATTGCGAAAAATTCGTTCCCAATCATTGATCCAATCAGATACAAATCTCAAAAAATGGTTTGTGTGTCACCGGTTAAAATAGTATCACTAATGTCTATAGCATAGAGCATTCAAATACAAATACGGAAGGTTCCTTGAATTAATCCTTGAATTAAAAAATTTGATAATGTGTGGATGTTCTTACAATGGAATTGGTGAATGTTGCGTTGTGTAGAGTGATCACTTAAGCCAACTTGTAGATAGATAGATCCATACACATTTCTCAAAAATAAATAGCTTCGTCTCTGTGAGATTTCTATTTAGTCTTTTATTTCTATTTAGTCTTTAAGTTGTATTTAGTATTTAATTTCTATTTAGTCTTTAATTTATTATCTCTCAGGAAGTGGTGGTGGAATGCCTGTGGGGGCCGGGAGGAGCTCAACAGTTCCAGTTTGACATGACGAGAAATCTGATGCCGATATTCGCGCAATATACCAGCTCCCCCGAGGCTTATCTACCCAAGTAAGATCATTTTTAAAAGTACAGATAATATGTACGTATGGTTGGTATATCGATTCCACTAACATCCACAGTATTAATCTAATTTGATTTTATTTTACCGACACAACATTATTTGTGAAGACATTATTGTCAACTGCATTTGCACAAATACCCCACTGCAGAAATCATGTCTTAATTTATTTATTTCTTCATTAAACTGTATTTTTTCATTATTTCATACACGTAAACATACTTATAATTTTTTAACATATATGTATTCTTTTTTATTTTCGCTTTTACTTTTGTATTAACCGGTCGTGTGCCGGCCGTACATAACGCGGAATACAACCTGTCTGCCGCGCAATTACGCATATGATTGCTGTTTTTTAGACACTTTTTTTTATGGTTATATTCATGTTAAAATCAACAATAATCGTTAAAATGTTGCAGTTTCTGATTTCTCCATATACAGACTTCAATAATTACTTATATTTCAATAATTACTTATTCATTAATTATGAAAATAAGTAACAAAATTTACTGTCAGAAATGTACGCACATGTGAATAAAACCATGGAAGCAATAACACTAAAGATATTGTATTTCAATATTTTCGTTCTAAATATATCAAAGAATATAAAAATACTTAATTTTAACACTTTTTTAATTAAAAAAATACACTTTTTGAATAGATATATAACACAATTAATGCGCGGTTCGAAGACGACATCTGGAATGATTTTTTGTCCGGTTTGCGCGGCAAATGAGGTTACTTGACAAATAGAACTCATTCATTCATTCAAAAACTTGAGATACAATAAGCTTTAAAAACTCATAAATGCAGGTAAAATGGGCCGAATTCGCACACGTGTCTAAAAAGTGCAAATCTGTGCTCTGGTACATAGAGGGTACAAAAGTATTCTCGCAGATCTGCACTCCGGCACACGACCGATTAAATTATATCTACTTGTTTTCTCTATACATATCTTATATTTATATCTACAATTAAGTAATTGATTAATTTTATATAGTATTCTGTTCTATTTCTATTGTAAGCTGCTCAATGTGTTAAATCTACTTTTATTTTAAACAACAACACCATGCGCAGTGTACATGATATTGGTATAAAATACATTCTTGAAGTGCCATGAAATCGATCTATAGTGCTGCCATGAAGATAAATGAAATATCATTTTAAATATGAACATTTTTCAGGATAAAAGAGTCCTGCACCCTTCTCGGACTGCTCTGCGGGTCGGCAATATTGCTTCAGGAAGTCTTATCTGATGTGACATCGGGAGGCGGAGGAGACACGATAGGCAGTGACCACGCTCACCGCGCCCTCGCTGAAATATCTATACGCCACCTGTCCGTAGAAGACTCAGTCAGAGTACTGAACCAACGGACCGATTTGAGCCTTAATCAGTAGTGATAGTTTTTTGATTTGTTAGTTTCCTTATGTATGGAAATGAGTATTGCACATTAAGGTGCAGTGGACCCTCAATATTCGTCCATGTTGATATTTGTCTTGTTTTTGTCAAAAATTTTGTTTGATATTCATTCGCCTGGAATGTGGATATTTGTCCCACCTGCCAGTTGAGTTTGTCAGTCTCAATGTATCAACTCTTGCTTAAAATAATGCTTGAAATAAGTGACCATGGTGTTCCGGAAACAGTGTTTTTTTTTAATGTATTTTTTGTAGACCTGCAGTATATTTACGGCATCATGACGAGTATATATCTGTTATAGCGATAAAGCGTTAATAAGTAATGGTTAATACATAAATAAAATGTATTTGCAGTGCTTTCTGGGATCGATTTTCGAATGAAATTTTTTTTTGTTTTAGAATATGTAGACGAAATTTGAGGCGGGTAATGGATTAAACTATTTTTAGTTAATTCCTGTGGGAAAAATTTGATTGATATTCATCCTTCCTTAGGGAGCGGATTAATGGCGAATTTGAGTCTACAATATTTTCTCGCAATATTTTTATATGTGTGTTTTGAGAACAATTACTGAATTTTGTCAACAGAGGAATAATTAATTAAGATAAATTATAGAAATCTCACAGAGATGAAGCTATTTCTGTGTGAAAATTATTCATGTGTACTTGCATTATGTAAAGTGATCACATTAGCCAACTCATACAGGGCATGAGCCCTGGGCCACCCTTTAAGACTTCATACATGTTTTTGTAATTTATCTTAATTATCAGTACATATTTATTTTTAGCAAACATTCCAACATTTGAGTAACATAACATTTTTTGAGTTTTTGGCACATGCCACACTACTTATGTGTACATGAAAATATTATTTATTTTTAAAACGTGGCCTTTTGGTTATCTACCAATATTGTTATTAGAACAGTAAACACCAATGCAAAAAAACAATGTTCATCACACACGTGCAATTTACACATACTAATTCAATTGTCTTTTGGAAATGAAAAGATGTTTACCTAGTTGATCTTTTTATGTTTATCAATTTAGATATAACACAATAGTGTTATTATTATTATTTTGGCATTTGGGTAAAGTGGAGTGTCATTCAATGCTGTTTGGAAACAACAAAAAAACAAACAAATGCCTGCTTTTTGCCAATTGCTGACGCCATGAGTGGATAGATCTTTATTTACATTGTCTTGCCACTTCATTTTGAGTTTCCCTTTTCTTCATCTTCCTTCAGCTTCATTATTGAGCGGCTATTTCGGAGCACGTGAATATATAAGTATGTATCATGAATATACTTCATACCAAATTCATTATCATCTTATGACTATGAGTCGTTTCATGTCAATATTAAAAATAGTTGTAATGATATATTTTATGTTTAATAATGTATTTGGAGAGTAAATATTGTAATCAATAAATCTCTTGGCTAATTTATTTGCTATTTATTTTTATATATGTATTTGAAATTTTATTTATTAAAAATGTGACTTATTTTGTATTTACGTATATTTTGTTAATATATTCCTATCCGATTTGCAAAAAATGTAATACATACTTGTGTGTAAATTTCTTAAATGCAATTTGCATTATTAAATGGAACAGAAATAAAGTACTGGTCAAATAAACTTTTCTAATTTTAAATGTCTGTCGGTCTGTAACTTGCTGGAATTACAACTTGTGTGACACGCAATCAGCGCATGCCCGGGTAACACGCAAGTGTCGATGTTAATTATTATTATGTCCTCACAAGTTTACAGATACATAGTTAATAATATTTGTGTAAAACATTTAATATTTAGTGTGTTTCTTTATAAATTTTATATTTGTAATTAAATTATTTAAATAAAATTGCTTGTTTTATTTTTGCAAATTATTGTTGTTCTAATGTTCCTTGTAATTATATTTTACATATATTTGCAAATAATGTCAGAAGAAGGGGACCCGACTTTAATACATTTTGATGTCATTGTAAATTGTTGGCAATTCAAAAACTATTGTTTATAAACAACTTCGCTCGGGACCATAATTTAGAACTTTAACATTTTAGAACTTTATCAAACGTTCTGTAACCTTCTACAGTCACCAACACACTCCGCCACTTTGTTTGGAACCTTAAAGAAATCTTCTAGAACTTGCTAGAGCTTTATCGAACATTCTGAACAATCTAGACTCACCGAGATTCTCCGACACTCAGTTTGGAACCGTTTGGAACCTTCTTGAACTTTCTCTTTCCAGAAGTTTCTCTTTCTTCTAAAGCATTCGAGAACCTTCATGAACGTTCTGGAAACTTCTTGACTCACTTACACACTCTGCCACTCAGTTTGGGATTATATAGAACTTTCTGGAATCTTCTAGAACATTTTCATTCCAGAATTTTTAGAAGCTTTATCAAACGTTCTGGATCCATCAAGACTCACCGACACACTCCACCACTCAGTTTGGAACCTTATAGAACCTTCTTGAACTTTCTGCTTCAAGAAACTTCTAAAACATTCGATAACCTTCATGAATGTTTTGGAACCTTCTAGAGAGTACTACTCAGTTTGGACACTTATAGAACTTTTAGTAATGTTTTAGAACATTCTCCTTCCAGAACATTCTAGAGCTTTATCTGCCAACGAAGAAACACACTTGTTTTGTGGTAAGAACAACCCTTATGGGTGAAACGCCAGGAAAGAAGAAGAAGAAGAAGAACGTTCTTGAACCTTCTAGACTCACAGATACACTCCGCCATACTGTTTGGAATGTGAGAGAACTTTCGGGAATCTTCAAGATCCTTTTCCTTCCAGAATTTTCTAAAGCTTTATCAAACATTCTGGAACCATCTAGACTCACCGTCTTACTCTGATACTCAGTTTGAACTTTCTCTTTCCAGAATCTTCTAAAGCATTTGAGAACCTTCATGAACATTCTGGAACCTTCTAGACCCCCAGACATACTCCACCACATTGTTTGGAACGTTAGATAACTTTCTTTAGAATAATGAAGAATCTTCTAGAACGTTCTCCTTCAGAACATTCTAGAACTTTATCGAACTTTCTGGAACCTTCTACAGTCACCGAAACACTCCGCCACTTTTTTTGGAACCTTATAGAACATTCTGAATTCTTCTAGAACGTTCTCCTTCCAGAACTTTCTAGAGCTTTATCTAACGTTCTGGAATTTTCTGGTCTCATTGATACGCTCCGCACTCACTTTACAACCATACAGAACTTTTGGAAATATTCTATAACATTCTCTTTCTAGACTTTCTACAGCTTTATTGAACGTTCTGGAACCATCTAGACTCACCGGCGTACTCCACCACTCAGTTTGGAACCTTATAGAACCTTCTTGAAATTTCTGTTTACTTATTGCTTGAACTCACTGATACACTCTGCACTCAGTTTATAACCTTATAGAACTTTTGGGAATATTCTAGAACGTTCTCTTTCCAGACTTTCTACAGCGTTATTGAACGTTCTGGAACCATCTAGACTCACCGGCATACTCCACCACTCAGACTCACCTTGTAGAACCTTCTTGAACTTTCTGTTTCCAGAAACTTCTAAAGCATTCGAGAACCTTCATGAACGTTCTGGAACCTTCTGGACACACCCACATACTCCGCTACTCGGTTTGGAACCTTATAGAACTTTTAGTAATCTTCTAGATCATTCTCCTTCCAGAACTTTCTAGAGCTTTATCGAACGTTCTATACTCACAGACACACTCCGCCATACTGTTTGAAATGTAAGAGAATTTTTGGGAATCTTCTTGAACGTTCTCCATCCAGAACATTATTAAACTTTATCGAATAATCTGGAACCTTATTTAGTCACAGACACACCCCACCACCAGAACTTTCAAGACCTTTATCGAACGTTCTGGAACTTTCTAGACTCACCTCTATGAAACTTTAAAGAACTTTCGGGAATATTCTAGAATACTCCCTTTCTAGAACTTTCTAGAGCTTTACCGGACATTCTGACACGTTTTTGACTCACCGACACACTCCGCCACTTAGTTTGGAACCTTATAGAAATTTCGGGATTTTTCTAGAACGTTCTCCTTCCAGAACTTTCTAGAGTTTATCTTTCCCGAACCTTCTAGACTTACCGACATAGCCCACAGGCCCATTCTGGAACAATCTGAAGCATTTGCGGCGTTCCCATAACAAAACAATGTCCTAGAAAGCACATTTTCGTCACCCACTCCCACCCACGCTCAGCCACCCCCTCCAAACTCGCACATTTTTAATGTGACACCAAGGGCTATCTACCACCATAACCACCAGGGGGTGGTAGTATCTGGTTGTGAGGAAAACTTGACGGATAGGGAAACACGGGTTTCTTTTTATATATATATATTGATATTGATTTTTCAAATTATGATGGGTCGTTGGTCATCTTGATAATTCCCAAGACCAAGGTGGCCTATAAGGTTCTGTAATAAACAGGGATATTCTGGATACACAACAACATGGAAACATGGTACATATTCTGAAAAACAAGTACCCACGGTGTGGCCGCTTGTTACCTTGCGATGGAAGGCCACTTAATCCGTTGTCTTCTTTCTTCTCATTATAGTAATGACGTCTTTGTTACTAAAACCGTACTCCCATTCTTTTGTCTCAAATATTACATTGAGATGTTAAAAAATTCAACCATATGCCATGCTGTGTAAATTACAAGTCTGCCGCCCAGAGTTAGACACCTTTAGTTCCATCTTCTGCTGCTGTGCTGCCGAGATACCTACTTATTTGAACATCTCTAAATAAAATAAGAACTTAAGACCATGTATGTGTATTGTATTGGATATGTGTATTTTACATTTTACATTTCTAGTGAAGATGGCTTCTGGGAGGGCAGGAGAAGAAAGAATTTTTAATTTTGAAATATTTAATAAAGACTAAAGTTTTACAATTAATTCATATCATTACAATGTACATTATCAAGGTATATGAGTAGCAAGTCTTAAAAACAACACAGACAAATTTTTTTTTGGGGTTGTACGACTTCGCCATTCCTGCGGGGACTTTTCACATATTTACAAAAGGATTGCTATGAATTGTTGAAATTGTTTTCGTAAACTGTTCAAATTGAGAACATGAATATTTAAACACTGTCAATTCACATACAAATGTATTTAAATAAAATGTGTATGAATTAATGTGCTGCTTCGAGAAGATTGTAACTGGGATAAATAAATCTAAGTAAATTGTTCAATACAAAATAACACCAACTTAGTCACAAAAGTAATAAAAAATAATTCCCTCATAGAATAGACCATAACCTTACATAAAAATATCACATCCTGAATTCAATTAATGTATAAAAAGGTAAAATTACTTGAAAATCAACAAACTTAACAACATTGTTATTGAACAGTCAAAATTTTATTAAAAAATACAAAGCAGTTTTGTTAAAAGATTGCACGCTTAGGTTACTATTCTAATACTAATTTTGCAAAATCATATTAAAAAGATTTTATTGCATTATGCTCAATTACTTAAATAAATTGTTGTACTATTATTGTTTCAATCCTTCAAAAGTTGTGGATTTTGTGACATAATTTGAGCGGTTGAAAATTTTCTTTGGAAACAATTGCCGGACAAATATTAAAAAATGTATACTTGTTAAAATGTCATGTTATTAACATTTCTGTCAAGAAATCGGTTTTGGGATTACTAAGTAAATTGAAAAATTAGTCCTTTTATCTTTACAATACTTATAGCTTATAGATAATTGTTAACTGTATCATTTTTCAATATTCATCCATTTTCATAAAATAAAGAATAAAGGTCCCTAAAAATTCTTTTTCATTATTTAAAAAAATCACTTTCACAAGATGTTTGTGATTAAAGAAATAAATTATGTAGGAAATAGTATAAAGTTGGTTAAATATGAGGAGAGAGTTAAAACTTTGATAGTAATTCATTATCTTCATTGTCTTCTTGAAAGATTTTTATAGAATTTGGAATGAAAACAGTCAACGAGCAAAATACTAAAGTTTTTCTAATTTTTTTCCTTAACTCGTCATTGGTTATTACAATGATGTTATATTCCTGCATGATCATGAAATTATTATACTATTTCACATCTACCTAATCCTTTCAACTCTCCAGCACTTTTTATTGCTGGAAAACGGATCAAAATGCAAGTGAATTTCGAAGGGGATTTGAAATGTATATTTCTGATCACCATGACACCTTTCAACATGGAATCCCTCATTTGACACGATTGAGAAAAATTTAAGATTGTTTAGATTGCTATAATTTTTTACATAGAATTAATTATTAAGAAATAAATGAAAAAAAATCTTTAGGAGCCTGAGTCGTTGCGAAGCAATTCGTATCATAAGAATTCAATTATAAATAATTATTACAAAAATTTAACATGCTTGCATTTTGTATTTAAAATATTTGTTGTTTATATATTTTTGTACAAAATATGATTGTAAACTTAATTAAATGGAATCACAAAAGTATCATCTTGATTTTGATATTATAAATGTTATCTTGTGATTGGCTGGGTTACAGTTTAAGCTACAGAATACATAAATGTTGATAATGTTTTGATTTGAATATTTTTATGTCCAATATACACATTCATCATAATAACTTCAACTATTTTAAAGAATATTATCACATGGGGATCATAATATAGTAAATGTTTTTTTTGTTGTCTTTCTCATCTCTTCCTTGATTTAATGAATTATTAAAGTCACGTCAACTGCCATTTTCAAGATTATTCAAGTTTTCTATTGAGAACTTGCCAAGACTTGACAAAATTACCTTCATCAGTTATTTACTATTTGAAAATATTTTTGGAATATTTCAAATGAGCTATGTTGATTTGCCAAAGTCTGCAATTTATCATAATTCTAGAAGATAGAGAGAAGTTAAAATGTCATTTTATACATTCTGAAGAACATCAGTTTTGTGACTGCTGGAATGACTTTAAAATTTGATTAAACTATTACAACTCAGCATTTGATAATATGTTATTACTTGCTTAGTAATAGCGTTAAGCAGTGTCGGTTACATCGGTGTATGTATAGCAAAATAAAGAAGAATAATACAATGTAAACATTCAGTAATACATAATATTTCCTAAGTGCAGACATGCTAAACATACCAATGAAAAAAATGCTAAAATTCTCCCACAGCTGAAGGAATTTACATTTTGTTGCCAGATAGCAAAGGTGATTTCCTGATTATGAATTTTCTCCTCATATTTTATATGTAATGGGCATATTGGATTAACAAATATTTTCTTTGAAAACAGATACCTTCATATTTTTTGACATTTTATAAATGACTTTAGTTTTTATAAGGTGCTGTAATAATAAAATTATGGATTTAATTCTGCTAACACTTCTAGGCAAAAAAATGTCATTCTTTCCTTGGCATTCTATCTATCGGACAATTTAAAACTAGTATCATGTCTTTCAAAAGTTATGTGTTAAATTTTTGCAATATTTTAGTTTTTGACATTGGTACAGATCTGGTTTTGGAGTACTGGTCTGGTTGGAGAAAAGGTGGAGTGAGACTCGAATTATAATACATATTTAACAAATAGTATCTGCACTTAGTCAAACGAAGAAAAATAAATTGTGGAAAAAGACCGACACAAGACTCAAAGCATGATGAAATTTGCATTTGTTTAAATGCAAATTGTAATAAATGCATTTAATATGTAATTTTCAAAACATTGGATTTACAAATGATTATCATTATATTGTAGAACCCATTTTTATAACTTTTTGTCTTGTGACGGAAGAATAACCAGATGTAAATATGTTGAGGATGTAAACCTTTACAGGTAAACAGAGGTTTTCAGTAGTTAAATATATTGCAAGTCTCATTTCGTGTGCACACGTCTTCAATTTGCCACTTTTCCCGTGTATTTAAGTAGAATAAACATGTTGAAATGTTATTTGTTGGATTGCTAACTACGCGGTGTGCGAAATAAGAAATTAGAAATTACATGACTAAAGTAAAGGTGGGGCTAAATATCAGTCGGATGATTACATTGTTAAATGTACATGAGATGATTTCGTGAGAAGTGCTTCGCTCTGACAACTGAGAAGACTTTTGCACCAAAGGGAAACAAATAATTTGTAGTTCGATGTTAATATTTAATAGATGAGAACCTCTCAATTAATTGGTTATTTCATTATTTTAACACCAATGTCAATATTTACATCACTTCACATTATATATTCTAATAGATTCTCATATTACTTACTATAAATAATTTGTTAATTTTCTAATGGCAGTGATACAAGTTATTTTGAAACCGATTTTCCACAAAGTAGTATTTCAAAAATGTCATGTTTATTGTACACATTTAAAAAACTAAGGAAAACTGAGGAGAATTTCAACAAAATACGACAACTATTTGCAAAAAATTTAACATCAAACGCTTAACATTAAACGGATATTTTTTTTCATTGATAAATAAAAACGCGAATAAATTTTTTCCATGTATTGTTTCTTTCTCAAATGGTATCAAGCTTTATATAGGTATGATGAAATATTTACATAAAAAATGTAATATTTGGTTAAGGTATTAAATGAAATCACCTACACTCTGTTGGATATTTGTATCTTTGTAAGGCAAGTGGGTATGAAATCATCTCAGTTGTCAGGGAAGTAGAGAAATGAGATGTTTACAAGATCACAAACAGTAACGCGACTTATTCAACAATGTCAAACACGATACTAAAATATTTTTTGATCATTTATTACGTTTTTTCCTCATTTAATATACGCCTTTCTTTAATGACTCTTATTACATTCTCCATTGAAAATTAACTATATCATTGATAACCTTATACAATTGTCCATTATAAAGAAATATATGTGTATATGTGTGACACTTTGAATATTATAGATAATTTATACATCATGTAAAAGTAAATTTCAAGATTAATTGTTTCTGTGCCTTAAATTCTCGAAAAACTGGGGATGACGTCCCGAAAGACCGCTTCGCAAATGTTTTAAGATAAGTTTATCATGTCCAGGCAAAATGTCACACACGGCCTTCCCATCTTAAAGTCACTTTCATTTATGGTCAAAGCACTCTGACGAACAATAATTAAATTGTTTTCAACAAAATTGGGATGTCCTTAAATGTTTTATAAGTATTAAATGTTAAAATATGAATAATATATATTTATTACTAAAAGATAGTGTTATATATTTAGCTCACTTTCAATTTGTCCATTATAAAAAAATATCAAGCGAAATGTGTCTTCCCCGAATTATTTGTTGGCACTATGCAAATTTCCACATTTTCACTGTCACTGAAAAAAGTTGTGATTTGTGGCACTGTTTGATCCTAATTTTCCGCTTTATAATCCACGTAGAGCAGGCACAGTTGTGGCATTCTGGATACCCTCTACCAAGTGAAGGCTGTTCGCCCGGGACTCATCGCTGTCGTTGAATTCTTCTCTCAAAACCGTTATCCAGTAAGCAAGCTTGACCACTCTAAGTGAAAGTGGGTACCGTCTAATCTACAGGGTGTTCTCGCCCTTCTTTTGTTCAAATTCAAAATCAGCGATCGGCACAAAATGATGGTCTCTCGTAAGCGTCGTCTTGCAGTGGTGAATACGGCTGGTGTATGCGGCCGTTTACATTTTTGTCATACCACAGGCTCTTCACGTTTGAAGTCGATGTTTTGTGAGGCGCAGAAGTCCTTGGTGAAAGGCAGGCAGGTGAAGTAGGTACAGATCTCACAATCGTATACCGGGATGATGTAGAACAGGACGACCAGAGCGGCGAAGAGAACGGTGGCAATCAGAAGGCAGACCCAGATCAAGGCAAGTTTTTTATGTCTGTCATAAGGACCGAATGAGACAAAAGGTAGAAAAGCGTAGGAGAGTAGGAAACCAAATGTGAATCCGAAGATATGTGCGTAGTTGTCTATCCACGGGAGAACCCCGAGGAGTAGAAAGAAACCAGCCACGCCCAGTAGCCTCGAGAGAGCTCTCCGAGGATGCTGTAACATCGGCCAGGCTCCCAACACTTCCACCACGAGACACGCGAGCAAACCAAAATGTGCTCCTGCAGGACCCACCTATGAGAAATATATAAACTATAAGTTAGCAATATTCAATAATATGTAATATTAAGATTGTAATTAAACAAACATAAATTATAATATATTTTATTATATTGTATAAAATTATATAAAATATTATATCAACGGTCCCTACATAAACAAAGATATCTCCAAAAAACAATTTTACAGCTGTGGAAAGCAAAATGAATGTATTTTTCCGGTTTTATGTCAGTTTCTTTTTTGCTGAAAAAAATAGACTTTTAAAATTTTTGTATTGTGGGGAAGAGTATTTAATGTATATTGGTACAAAAAGGTAAAAAATGCATTTTTGATAGATGTCTGACTTTACGTAGGGACCGTAAATATTATAAAATTTATTGATATTTAGATAAATAAATAAAATAACATGCATTCATCTTTGGTATTGAAATTCATATTGAATTTGCAAAGATATCCAAACTTATAATTTCTAAAGTTATAAAATAAACTTGTAAAATAATATAAATAACCATATTTTTATTTGTACGTTCTGAGTACACAATAACTGGATTTATCCACAGAAGGATGATCATTCAGTCAAAATAACAATTTTTTACAAATAATTTAACTTTACCTCTGCTCTATAAGGTACGAATATTGCACTAGCGAGATTTCCCACCATCCCGGAACCCAGGTAGATGATTCCTATTCTCAACGGGCCGGCCAGCTTCTCGAGGTCCCTCATGAGCAGCCACTGGAGCACCAGGGTGCACAGCAGGTGCAGCACCCCGGCGTGCAGAAAAATGGACGTCCAGAGTCGGTAAAACTGGTCTGGTCGCCCAGGAGACACGAATGGCAGCATGCCACAGACATCGTCTAGGCATGATACCTGCAAATGGTTTTATAAGTGTGATAAATATAACATTGTTTTAAAACAATATAAAGAGATATGTTTCGATAATTTAATCTCACTAAATCATGTGCGAGTGCATACACAACATGCTTATCAGCCTTGGGATGTGACATTTACATAGCGATTAAGTAGTTAAGGTTTCAAGCCTGAAACGAATGAGTTAATAAAAAATTCATTCGTTTCAATACAAGTTAAATAAAATACTTAATAAAAACCCAACAGAAATTTCAACTGGAGTTTTTCCAATTTGAATTGGAAGGTTTTTATCATTTTATTTGACTTTTATGAAAGGGATCGAATTTTTCACATTTGATTTAAGTTGCTGGAACGATAGTCTACCCTTTTACAAAAAATAAGTCAAACATATTGAAAAAATTTCAAACATTGATATTAGGTCATGTTTGCATGAACATTTTCGACTGATAATTAAAGGAGAAATCTACCTGTAAAGTATTGTGGACTAGCTCTGTTACACCCTGTATATTAATTTAAAAATTCACCTACCACGCTAGCTTAAAATTGCTATGACACAGCCATTTTTTGGAATTTTTAAATAAGTGATGATTCAATTTGTTCTTAGAACATCAAGCCATAAACAAGCAAAAAAAAACAATTTTTTGAAAGTGTCGTGGTGGTGCAACCCTTCAAGCAATAAATTGTCATATGTCTAATAGGGTAATTTCACATTTTTTTAACAGAAAAATCTTAACATTAGTTTAGAAAATAAGTTTATGAAAAAGATTTTTTTATATGTATATTAACATCAAAAAACGATTTTTAAAATCACCATTTTAAACTCCCGCCAAAACGCTTCTTTTCTCAAGTCACGCATCAATTTTATGTCAATCCCACGTTTAACACGTAAAGCACATTCGCGTATTTAGACGTTCATTCGTTTTTTTTACAAAACAAGCCGCCTTTTTTGTATAGCGCGTCCATAATGTTTGGGAAAAAGTTTTGTAGATATTGTATGGTACTTAAAAAACTAAAAACTTCCGATAATGTTAGTGAAAAATGAAATCAATCTTAAGGCATTTATTTTCGGTAAGTTATTGGATTTTCCTTATGAAAATCCGTCCTCCATTATTTTAAATGTGTTCTTAGATGGTTTATTTTATTAAAATAGTTCACAAACACCGCAAAATCTATATAAACATAAAAATAAAGCGAAGACGAACAGTGACCATAAAAAATAAACAAATTACCTATAATTCCTGCTACGTGACGTTATATCGCGTTTTAATGAAATCGTATTATTTAAGATTTTTATTATAAAAATTATGAATGAAAACATTATCCCAGAGTGTCCATACTGAGTTACAAAACGTAATTTATTTTTTTGAATATATTTTCATAGATATTTGGGGGTTGGTGGTACTTTGGAGAAACTGCTTTTAGGTCACCACCCGTCATGTGACGGGAAAGCTCCAAAGGCGTAGAATGTTAGATGATTTTATTATCTCGATAAAACAAGTACAAGTTATACATGAGTACGATTACAAGGACAATGATAGATACTCGAAGGGCGATAGCCTTCGGCCTACGCCGGGGGCCCTGGAAGACTGACATGCCCGTATAGGGCGTGGGCTGCTTTTTATATGATTTGCGAACAAAGGAGTTTCCTGAAGTGTAGCTGTGTGTGTGGGGAGAAATCGTCGGAAATGCTGACGGTGCAATGACCTGTAGGCCGCTCGTGTACCTTGCTCGTGCCTTGATTTCGTTTACGCGGCATTCTTGTCACGTGTGTGTGTGCGTGTCCTAGATTTATGTATTGTGGTATGAGATTCCACAGATATCTGCAAAATGTGAAATTACCTATCATCGAAATGAAATAAGACAGTGCGTTACCTGGCTGCAGAGGCTGGCCTCCTCGTGGAAGTGGCCGCCCACGAAGTCGCAGTACTCGCGCGTGGTGATGCGGCAGGCGGCGTGCACGCCGATGCAGCAGGGGTGGCCGATGACCTCGCAGGCCATGTGCTCGGCCGTCTTGTCGCGGTGCCGGCGGGGGAAGCCGTGCGGCTTGCGGCAGATGGGCCACTTGGTGATGTCGTCCGGCCACTCGAAGGGGGCCACCGAGGCGGGCGCGTCGCAGAACCTGGAAACACGTCGGCCAACCTTGTAACGGATGCTCAACAAACCTTAAGCTACTTACTATTTTCGTTGCCGGATATGACAGCGGCGTTAGCGTCGAACACCGGATTTCACCACGACATTTCAACCAGTAACCAGTCACTATCTACAGACACAGTTTACATTGTTTTTAACAGGTTTTTTACAGAGGCATTCTTACAGAGTTTGGTTGATTAGAAGAAACCATAATTTTACAGGAGTTAGTACAATATAATGTAATGTATAAAATTGTACGTTTGCAATGTAATGGTAAGTATTGGGTGCTTAGAGCAAGTAAACGAATTTTTGTAAATGGGAAGTACCTGTTTAATAGAGACGGCAAAAATGAGAACGATATCGAAATGACTGCGGGAAATAAAGGTAATAGTAATGCAATTACGGCCAGTAAGAATCTGTCAAAGTAAGCAAGATTTGTGGTACATAGTGGAGTGAAAGGATCGCTGAGATGGTTTGGTCATGTGGAATGTAGGACTGAGGAAAGCATGGTTAAGAAAGTATATTAAGATGATGAAGGTAGCAAAAAAAGAGGGCGTCCGCGAAAGCTCTGACACGATCAGATACTACAAATATTTTTAAAAGTTTCAATAACCGTGGTCCATGCACGAGAAGATGTATGAATGTAGCCGAAGAAAAAGTGATGTGCCAAGATAGAAGAATGTGGTATTTTATCCTCTCTGCCTATAACTGCGGTAAAACTGATGGTTGGTTAGTTAAGTAATAGTTAGGTAGTTAGGTAACAATGCATGTGTAGGTTAGGTAGTAATTCAAATAGTCAGGTAGTAAGTTGGTGTGTGCAAGTGTGTGTGTGTGTGCATGCATGCACGCATGTATGAGGGGAAATGTTTCAACTTTTTTTTACCCCTAGCAGAGTTAATAAACTCCTCAAAACTTTTAATAAAAAATGTTGAGATCTGCAAAAGTCCCTTTTTTCAAAAGCAAAAGATTTTTTTTTCTCAAAAGCAAAAGCTCAAAAGCAAAAAAAAACGGTAAGTTTACCCCTAGTAGAGTTAATAAATTGCTCAAAACTTTTAATAAAAAAATTTGAGATCTGCAAAAGTCAAGTTATAGGTATAACATATTAGTTTACTAATTTTTAATTTGGTTTTCTTTCCAATAAATTTTATATGCACTTTTGCACAGCAGAGGCGTGGATTTGTGTGGTCACCTCGCCATGCCGCGTATATGCTTTTTACCAAAAGGAAGGAATTTATATAATGATGGAATAGTATGAGTATACCTAACTGAATACTATTTACGTTCTAATTTTCTGGTTAATTTATTTGATATGTTAATGAAATTATCAAAAATCGGCGATCATGGTCAAATTTTAAATTAAAACATTTTAAATTTAAACTATTCCTTTTAAAATCTGTGTTTTGAATGATTGCCTGTACGAACCGAGTAATTAGAAAATTTTAAATACCGCCCACTTCTGACATAATTCCCAGAAATTTATTAATGAAGCATAAATAATTAAGACTTTGAACTTTACATAAAATGTGAACTTCGCACTTTCGTTTAAATAGCACACTGTTAAAATAATATCGAACCATAAGGTATTTTTTCCGTCTCAAACAAATGAAGCGCGAGAAGTATTGCTTTCGTGAATTTTCCACGCTTGCAGCCTCTGAGTGAAGAAATGCAGTCGTCAATTTGCGTGAAATGTCGGAACTTATTAGGCAGCAATATTGCAACAAATGTGGAAGATGCTATGGGCATCTCATGAATGAAGGAGTGGTACAACCGCTTCAAAGATGGTCGCACATCACTGGACAGCGAACCACGTCCAGGTAGGTCCTCAACAAACTGAAACAACCATAGATGTATAGTACATCTATGGTTGTTTCGTGGACATTGTTGTTTCCATGGACGTATAGCACGTCTATGGAAACAACAATGTGATTGACCAAGCGTAGATTTTGGTCATGCAGGATCGTAGTATTGAAATCCAATTCTTGTGTCTTGTGTCAGGCACTTGAAAGTCTCTGGGTGGAACTTCAGAGTTATATCTAAATGGTTTCTTGTTTGTTACACGTATAACCTATTTCTGAGATATTACTGAAGGCTCTTATATATTAGGTCCTTACATATGAAATTGACGTTTTACCGTACTGGAAAATTTGATCTCAAATATCTTCTCTTTGGTTAGGAATTCCAAATCCAAATTTTTACAGCTATTTACTCATGTATTTGTGTTTTGAAAATTATAATTCATTTGTTTTTTCCTCAATTGTTTTTTTCTTTGCGAGACTCAGTTTACAAAATGAAAAACTTGAAATATCGCGTTATTTACGAGTATGAGTTCCACCGTGGCACCAGTGCTGCAGAAACGGCTCGAAGGATTAATGATGTGTATGGCGACGGTGCCGCAAAAGAAAACACAGTGCGTTTTTGGTTCCAACGTTTTCGTTCTGGAAATTTCGACCTGCAGAACAAGCCCCGTGGACGGCCGGAGACCAAAGTTGATAATGAAGAATTGAAGGCTATTGTGGAAGCGGATCCATCGCAAACCACATCCGAGTTAGCTGCAGGCTGCGGTGTTAGTGATAAAACTGTTTTAATCCACTTGAAGCAAATTGGTAAGGTGAAAAACTTGAAAGGTGGGTACCTCACGAATTGAGTGAAGCAAATCAACAAACGCGCGTTGACTGCTGCGTTGCATTACTCAACCGGCACAATAATGAAGGGATTTTAAATCTTAAATCTGGCCAGACGATTACGGCAGATGTCTATTGTCAGCAACTGCAAACCATGATGGAAAAGCTAGCTGCTAAACAACCGAGGCTGGTTAATCGCTCTAGGCCACTGCTGCTTCATGATAACGCTAGACCACACACTGCACAACAGACGGCTACCAAATTAGAGGAGCTTCAATTGGAATGTCTAAGACATCCACCGTACTCTCCGGACCTTGCCCCAACAGATTACCATTTTTTTCGAAATTTGGATAACTTCTTGCAAAGGAAAAAATTCAACTCCGATGGGGCAGTCCAAACCGCCTTCAAAGATTTTATTGATTCCCTTCCGAATGGTTTTTTTAGTAAAGGGATCGATGAACTACCTATGAGATGGCAAAAGTGCATAGATAGCAATGGTACATACTTTGATTAAATAAATATATTATAATAAAAAAAAATCGACTTTATGTTCCTCCCATACTAAACGTCAATTTCATATGTAAGGACCTAATAGTTGGGGCCGCGGGCCGCACCAACCCACGCACACTTGGCGTAGCTGAAAATACTTTGGCGGAGTGCGTAGTATACCATTTTTGGAAGACAGAGATTCATGAAGCTGCGTGGAGTTTTGAATGTATGTATCGGTTTTCTAACTTTGGAGCTTGAACATTCGATGTGCGGAGCCTTTTATTCCTTATATACAATGTTTAAAAGTATATTTCTATTATGTGGTCATTTTTGTGTTTGTGTTTTATTTCTTGCGTGCAATATATAAATTTTATTTCTAATATGTAGTGTTGCTAATGTATAAACTTAAAAAAAAAACTGTACAGGAAGTTGCTTCAGAACAGATCTTGTCCAGTGAAGCAACTATCTTCATTTATATGTATAAATTTAAAAAAAAATAACTTGCAGATGAGGTGAAAGTAAGTATTAAATCGGTACTTTCAATTCTGACCGATGATTTAGGATTAAAAAGAGTGTCAAACGACTCGAGTGGGCAGCGACAACAAAGTTATTGCAGCTTGGATGAACATGACGTAGTTACTCAGAAAGCGACCAACCCAAAAAACGTGGAATTGAGAAAATGGCTTTTGAAAATTTCAGTCTAAAAAACCTAAAACGTCGATATTTAATTAATTATTGCATATTTTTTTGAAAAGGGTTCATTGTAAATATATTTCTTTTGTTTTTTTATGTATATAATTATAAGAAAAAACTTTTATTTATAAAATGTCTGATTCTTTTTACTATTTTCTCTAGATAGTAATGTCTGTAAAAAGAATCATAAAACATAAAGATGAGGCGTAAAAAACATTCAACCCACTTGGATGTTTTCTACAAAATTATCATAGTGTAGTAACAGTATAATTAAAAATGTGCATAATTCCATACCACACAAATGTTTTCAATTAATTTTTTTTTTGCCAATGATTTATAAATTTGAAGACGCAGAAAACAGTCAAACCACTTGGACATGTTATGAGGTGTGCGTGACGTGGGTAAGAAAAATATTGCATTTACAAAAAAAATATAGCACTTTAACCTTGGACGATTTCAGCACATAAAGATATTGTATTGAGCTATCCAAAACCGTACATAACTCATTTTTAGCATTTTGTGGGTTGGTCGATTTCTGCATAACTACGTCTAATTTTTAGTTACGCTTTATGATTCAAATGTCAATTTCATTTATGTTTAAAAAAGTACTGAAATATTCTGTTGGTGTAGGACAGATTTTTGATAATCTGGGTATATTGAAAACCCCGGATAAACGAATATCCGGGTAATAAAAATAACGGAAAATTGAATCCCGTATTAATCCGCAAACTTGACAATTTTCATCTTTTTTTTTTTTAACTTTTCATTAAATAAAATCCTGGTCCGTCCGCCGAGAGCGCTTAATAATTTATGCAAACAAACACATCCTACCCCGGGTATCGGAATTTATTTCATTATTCGTTTGAATCATCATCGAGAAGTAAATACGAAATGTTACGAGTATGAATGGACTAAACCTTGTAGAATTAATACATGTATAAATTTAGGTTTCCTGTACGCGATGATGAGATTAAAAACCTTTTATGCGAGTGATGAGCTACTGATTATTCAAAATTCGGCGAGCAACCACTGGTAAACTTCTTTCCATTTAAAAAAGGCAATCGAAGTTGTATGTGTAAGCTATGCGTGCGACGCTGATAGTTTGTTTGTGTTGG
Organism: Agrypnia vestita; assembly: GCA_016648135.1. Taxonomy (NCBI): domain Eukaryota; kingdom Metazoa; phylum Arthropoda; class Insecta; order Trichoptera; family Phryganeidae; genus Agrypnia; species Agrypnia vestita. The sequence continues at coordinate 75,681 of JADDOH010007956.1, read as the reverse complement.
TGTTTACGCCCGTAAAAACCAACACAACAAAACAATTTGAGTGCATGGCTCACACATACTAATTCGATTGTCTTTCTTAAATGGAAATAAGTCTACGATAACTAAACCTACAACAGTCAGTAAATGTCAATTACCAATCATCGTTAAAATCGTATACCAATCACACAATCAGTCATATTAACGTTTGGCTCATCACTACTAGAAACCAAAAGATAATCTACAGAATTTGGTTCATTTCAAAATTGAACACAATATTCTTTTCGCATTTGCGCACTTGCGAATCTACGTGAAAAAATGCCAATTACTTTTTTTTTTATTAGATCTTAGATTTTGATTTACAAAGTATTAATTGTATACTGCCCGTATTTACGGAAATATTTTAGGTTTGATTAGCTCCGTAGACCTGCTAGAGATAGTAATTAGTTCGGTAGCTCGGTCTTGATAGTAGTGTTAAAAATATCGACCAGACGACGAATGAGCAGGATCGATATGAGAGCTTTTGCTCATAGAATGGTCATAAGTAAGAGGTGGGTACCATTCACCTGTATTGACAGTGAAGTGGGACCCATCACGGACCCAGGGCCGTTCTACGAGCAAAAGCTCCCGTATCGGTCCTACACTTTCGCCATCCAGTTTGGCATTGTTTTAATGCTAACGCACGCCGCTGACGACGCAAAAGCACTCGTGCGACGCGGTGAGGGAACTACATTAACCACCTCACTGTCTCTGGGGTGCGTTATGGTAACAATTTATTCAAAGAAAATAACAATACGTAAAAATAAAATCACCAAAATCGTGCGATCAAGGGAAGTGTTAAGAAGATGAAACTCACTTAGGGTCAAGTCCGCACACCGAGCCGGAGATCCTGCCTCCTGGTCCAGAGTCGCCAGCCGACCACTTTTTCCACGTTGATATTGTGTTCTGAAACATTTTATAAAAAAATCAATTCAATTCAAAAACACTAACTATGAAATTAATTATTAATACATTGTAAATTGTGATAAAAAAACATAATGAATTCTCAGAATCCATTACTCGATCTAACGATAAACATAATTTAAAATATCAATTTTTGTAAAGATCATTTGCCATTTTGTAATTATGCTAATATAAATTTTTTAATAAATGTTTTAAAATCGCAAGAAACGAAAACACTACGAAATTATTAGACGCATCCTTAAAAGTCGTGGTATCGTTATTTCTAGCTATTTTAATGTCAAGAATTTGAATACAATAATAATTTATGGTTAAAACATGAAAAATAACAGATTAAACTATAAACTATGTTTTAAATGAAACAAGTGTATTTACACTAGTTTAAAACATGAATTATTTAAACGATATAAAAGTTTATTACTCAAGTAAAAAAATGGATATACCATTTTTTAGATTTTAGAGATAGAATATTAATTTACTTTATATATAAGTAAAAAAATGGGTATACCATTTTTTTTGATTTTAGAGATAGAATATTAATTTACTTTATAAAACGCTAACATTTATTGACATAATGTTATAACAACACAACCTCTGTTATTCAAATATTACAGACATGAGTCGTTGAATTAAAATATACCCCGACCACCATTTTTTTAGATTTGAATGCCAATATATTCACTAAGCTCAATACTAGTTTTTAAATATTAAGTAGTTAACTGTCATTCAAGTATCAATCTGAAATTACTGAAATTATTGCTTATTAACGCTTATTGAAAATCGGCTTATTCAATATGTTAAACAGTTTTCTTTGATTTGCCAAAAAATAGTTCATGGAGATAGGTAGATTTTGATTTTCAACTAAGTACTCATATATACATGAGTTCAAAGCGGTTTATAACCTCTTTGTATGATTTATATTAGACATATTTTTTATAATATTTTTTTTTTTTGTGGATTTTTTCAATCAATATAATTAGGAAATATGATTTCAAATAAAATTATACGAACATAAGGCAAGGCATATTACGGCCGTGGGTGACTAGTGGTAAATATAAATTTTGATTGTCTTTATTTTGGGAAATGGAAAATGTCCGAATTATACAATTTAAGATTATTGAAAACATGATATTCCATATAATACAAATACTCACCGTCATGGTAGGTCTCAGTCCTCTGACCTTTAGTGGGAGCGTGAACGAAAATGGAATACATTATAGATACATCAATTTTTAATACACATTCATATTTTATCGATATTAAAAAATAATCCAATCATAAAAACCCTGATATGTTTTTACCGTTGTAAATATTCGAATCTCTCATGCTCATTTGTTATTACGTCAATAAATCAAAAAAATAAACACTCAGTCAATTTTGGATATGTACAAATAAATACATACATTATATTAAAGAAGTCAATATCTTTATAGTAAAGTAATCTATATAGGTACTTAATACTTCTGTACAAAATTATCAAATTTCTAATTGACAGCCCTGATCTTCTCTCTAAAGTATGTCAATGTGTTTAAAAGATAAGTTCTATTACGATAATACGAGAACAAACTACCACATACACTCATCACTGCCGAGACGACACGGATTGGGCAATGTGTAGGTACACTGAGTTTGTAGATGTCTCTGTTAGGATGTCTCTTTGTTTATACTAATTTACCACTTATATAACAAGTTTACATGATGAGAATACAAAACGACGTGTTTGAATGCGATTATCTGGTAAAGACTGTCAATTTCACAATTGATAACTGATTTTGAATGCGTGTTGTGGGTTTTAGAAGCATTTTAAAATCCCGCTCTGGTTTCAAAATCAGTTACAAAAACGTAGGTTAACCTGAATTTTTACTGTTGAATAATCGCGCTATTGTTTCCAATAATAAATAAAAATAATTTTTATAAATCAATGGATCATTTATGGAGCTGAGGTTATTGAAGAAGCTACACAGTATATTATTTTAATAATTATGTATGTACATTAGTTACCAGTATTCAATTAAAATTTACAATACCAGTACAATTCGGTACCAATATTACCTATATATTACCAAACAATAAAGTATGGTTTTAAACCATTTGATTAAAATAATGAGTGCAAACTTTATTGTGAAGTTACGATTTTATAAAATACATAGTCCTACAAAGATATTAAAAACAAATTGTATGAATAAAGTATAAATTTATACAGAAAAATGCCTAATGAAAAAAAATTACTACTGGAAAGTACCTATAATTTTTCGATAGTTGTATTTTTGTGTAAATCTTTCTAAAATAAATGTTTTCAGGTCTTCACGGCTATTCATAACCTTCTGGGGTATTCCGCTGTATGTATACGAGCTTTCTGACTAATTTAATATAATATGAATGAATTTGATTAATATTTCATACTTCCTGGTTACGCGGGTAAATTTTGTAACCGAATGACAGCACTAATACCGAACTGTCTACGCAAATTTGAAGAGTAAAGGTTCATCCGCGTCAACGCACCTTAAACAAAAAACAATATGGCGTCCATCATATAAACTTTTAATTATTTTTGCCCAGCTATCAGTTCACAATATAATAGTTTAGCAGGTGTCACACAGACACGCCCGAGGTTACACAGATTAAAACCCCACCCTTTCCACTAGCGTGTGTGTATCTATTTGTAACTGTTATGTTCTGTGTCGGTCTTCTAGGAATCCTTTTGACCTTCTGCGAATCCCTTCCGAGAAGTAACAAATGATTTCGCAAATATTTCAGTCGGATAATATATTCAATAGTCGGGAAATATTATATTTCATCAGCGATATTTCCTCCGCTCAACAAATTTTAATTTACAAAATGGTGAAAAAAACAATATTTACATAACGATTTTTTATTTAATAAAAATGTGAAATTAATACTGATCGGATAGCTGTAATTGCCAATCAATCATAGATTAATATCAAATAAGAAAAGAAACTCATTTATCTACTGTACTCGAATTCAAAAATAAATATCGCAATCTTAATTTATTATTATTATTTGATATCATAATTGTTGTAGTTTCCTCAAATAAAACAACTGTAAAGTATGTAAATAAAATTTACATTATGTTATCTACCTCGACGTAAGTAACGGAATAGTTTTAATGATTACGTAGAAACAAAATATACAATTTATCCGCTACAAAATATTGCAAAAAATAATCCAATGTCGAATTTCGATAATGTATCTGAAAAAGAACACAAAGTATAACAAAAATGTAATACCGTACATAATAATGTGTATTGTTTCGACAATTCTCGCAGTAAAATATTTTTTTTTAGAATTATGTAAAACATTGATAGATCAAATTTAAAATCAAAAGATCAGATTACGGACGCAATAGCGAAAGTTAATTTTTTTTAATATATGACACGTATTCAGTGTTTGCATCTCTATTTTTAAAAAGTAATAATTATTGTTTTATTGATTTAATTCTTTATAAGTTAATTAATTTATAGTATTTTGGTAACCATTGTGTTCCTTGCTAACAAATTTCAACCGTATTTTTTTACATACCAACAAAATTAATATTAAGACTTGTTTTCAATTATATATTTACGTTTATCTGTAATAAAAAACTTAATATGCTTGAATAATATTGATATTGATAATATTGAAAACTAAATAATAATAATATTGAAATAGTAGATGAATTTACATACCTAAGATACACAGACACAAGATAAAAATGGACAAAGAGAACCAAACAGCAGAATTGCCAAGACGAATAGGAATGAGCTGCTTTTGGCAAACTCAAACACATCTTCGAGAACAAAGAGATCCCAATTAGCCTAAAAAGATAAGCCTTTTAATCATGCATACTGCCAGTGATGACGTATGAAGTGGAGACTATGCCCCTTAAAAAGAAAACTGTAGAAAAGCTCAAATACACGCAACGATCCATGGAGAGATCCATGCTTGGAATAAGTCTAAGAGATAGAATGAGAAATGACGAAATTAGGCGCAGAACTAGAGTAGTGGATATCATGGACCGTGTAGCGAAGCTAAAATGGCAATGAGCAGGACATTTGCAAGGCAAGATGCTATAAGATGGCCTCCCAGAGTTCTGAAGTGGAGACCTTGGGAGAATAAAAGAGGCGTCGGAAGACCTCAAAAGAGATGGGCCGACGATATAGCCGCTGTGGTGGGAAAGAAATGACTACAATTAGCAAACAACAAGGAAGGATGGAAGGGTATGGAAGAGGCCTATATCCAGCAGTGGGGAGATGAAGGCTGAAGAAGAAGAATATGCTTGAAAGCTAACTTGTGACTAAAGTGACTAAAGACAGTAGCTCAATATGTGCTTTTATAAATATTGTCACGGAATGGAAAACAGAAGGAATAGCGCACTATCCAAATCCCTTGTAATATGTCACAACACTATCGTAGGATCTATAACGGTCTACAATTATCTGCAACCCTCGCGAAACGTCTACAAACAACTAGAAAAGCCTAGAAGCGGCGAGAACCTTCTCCTAAACACTAGAATAATCTAGGAAGTTCGAAAATACCAGCACTTTGACAGTTCCACGTATAGATATCGAGCTAAATAATCAGGCGAGTTCTTACCCAAGTGGCGAAATAAATAAACGCGAGAAATGGATGTAATGTTCCTGGGATAACAATGTGTTCATTTACGAGTGATATATTGCGAAATAGTATAATTAAAAAAAGTGTGAGGTTTAATTTGAGTTGCGTGACTTTGTTCGTTGAATAATGAATAAATCACTAGTTAATAAATCGCTAATTATTTTCCAGTGTTTCCATTTGCCTATCGCAGCCAATATTATTTTTCTATCATATTTTTGTTTGATACAAAAGACGCATGGCGAATGAATCCGTAAGGATTGAAAGTTACTAAAATAGCCGCATGATACGTCGCAAGTTGAATTTTCTGCGGATTCCTACATTTTATTTTCCACGAGATTTCAAAGAAGTCTTTTAAGGACCGTTGAGAGTGATATTATTTTCCTGGAAAATTCTGGTTTCTTGTCCTTTCATTTGGATTTCTGAAACTCGTATTTTTCCCTTTTTGCTTTTCTCTTTATTTGCATTTCGTTCAGAAATTTTCTTTGTTTGTGTAAACTCCAGCCGCGAGCTGTACACGAATACGATCACGTATGTATCTATTTTTAAAAAAATGCTTGATTATTATGTTCAAATTTTTAGGAACACAATTACTGGATTTTGTCCCCAGAGGATCATCATTAATTAATACAAATTATAGATGTCTAAAAGGGATGAAGCTACTTATATGGGAAAGTAGGCATGGAAGTCTTTTAGTGGTTATAAAAATTCATAACGAGTTGGATAAAACCGATATATACTTACTTACCATTATGCCTTTTCCCTTAGAAGTAAGCAGAGAGGATAGAGCGCCACACTCTTCTGTCCTGACACACAACTCTCGCTTCATCCACATTCATACATCTTCGCATGCAAGCTCGACGCCTTGTTGAGGCTTCTAACGGGACGATCTTCCCATGGTTTGATATTACAAAAAGTGTCAAACAGGGTTGCGTAATATCTGTTCAACTTGTATATGGATAATTATGTGAAATGACTGGAAAATATGAATATAGGAGCGAAAATGGGTGACTTGATTGTATGCTATTTACTGTACGCGGATGATGCAGTATTAATGGCAAATAGCGAACAAGACTTACAAACTCTAATAAGCAGAATGTATAATGTATGCAAGGAAAGTAATATTAATATACAACTTTAAAATTCAAAATTTCAATTTCAAAATTTTGATAGATGTGTGGGCAATCTTGGGTGGATCGTTGAACGTTACAGTGTGTAAAGCGATCACTTAAGCTAGCCATATGATTGGTCGTAAGCCCTATGAACATCCAAAGACTACCATAGCTACTTTCCCATATAAGTAGCTTTGTCTAATTAAAATGTTTGATTGTTCAAATAGTTATTAGATTAATATTATCATATTTATTGAAACACCCAGACTACTGGGTGTTATACTAATAAGCAAATTATTTGACTATTGCCTGCATAATTTGATTAAAAAAAACTAGAGCGCTTTAACCATGTTGATTACTTTCGGTGTCAACTGGTTTTGAAACCATTGTACCGTACGGTTTTCCTGACAAAGAAACAATGGTATCGAAACCGGTCAATGGTATCTTTCAAAATAAATAAGAAATATATTTGAATTAAATAAGATTAGTGGCAAAAACGTCCCACTGCTCGTATTTGATTGCTAGTCTAGGAAACATTTGCAGTGGAGAATTTAAGAAGTAGTTAATGACTGCAGTTTCCAAGGCAAAACCTGCATAACTTCTAGTTTCGCGGGATGGAACACGCAAGCGGACACATTCTAATAGATTAGGACAGTCGATATTTCCGTTTGTTATTTTGTGTAAAAAGTCAAGATCCGTCACATCTATAATCTTCTAGTCTCTAATTTTTCAAGAGAGCAAAATTATCCACATAAGAATGTCGCAATTAATCTTACTCGACGGTATGTTTACTTTAAAATATGTATTTAATTTATGAAGTCGCTTATTATTAATGTACAATTAAATGTATTATTCTATGTTTCAACAATTAATATTACTATTTTTGTTTTTTTTTATAAAGTAAATATTAAATAATTTTTTTTCCATATTCACAATTTACTAGTTACAAATCGCTCTTTGAGGGCGGATTGCCTTATTTTAAGAATTTACTAGTTTAGGTGCGCAAATATTGGTGGAGCGAATAACATATCTTCATAGAAAGCGTTTTGAACGTTGAACCGCTTCGCAGTTGGATGTAGGTACCTAATACATATTTAAAATTAATAAAACCGAAAAATGTAACAATTACTTTCATAAAAAAATTCAACAGAATTCTATATTACGTGGGAAGCAGAAAGAAAGCAATAAAAGTGGCAAAAACTGGTTACAAAATAGACCAGTACTGCTCAACCTCTTTACTTCAGGCCACATACATATATATGTTTGCTAAATTACGCGGGCCGCAATATTATACTAATATGACGAAAAAAAAATGTATATAGGGAAAAATAATATTTGTTGAAACCCGTTTGGTTCAAGATTAGGGCGCCGCCACTTGATTAATCAACAAATATATTTTTTAACAGAATGATAATAATACTTATGACTTATCAGCATACCAGACAATACTAGCTTATTCAATGAATGCTAATTTACTTTGTGGTAACGTTTTAAATTATTAAAAATTAAAACAATTCACTTTGTGTTTCAACCACAAATTTTGTGGTTAAATTAGGGCCGGTTGTTTCAAGTTGGATTAAAGTAAGCGTTCTTTTAAAGCATAGATTTTTACGTTCTCCACCAATCAGACAATCCGTTTTCGTAAATATCTATTCTTTAATCGAACTTGAAACAACCGGGCCTTAGTGGTTCAAACAAAGTGAATTGTTTTAATTTTTAATAATACTAGCTTAAACATCAACAAGAGCTTATTTCCCTATAAGAAGTTTATTTTCATCATATTTTATACCTACTCAAAATACAATAATGAAAAAAATAAACCTCAAAGCTAAATATATCCAACCGTTTATATTTGTTTAGCGTCTTAACAAAAACAATAGATTAACAAACGTACATAAAAACATGTTTTATGAGTACGGATTATTATAGACGTAACGAGGGACGAAATTATAAAAGGAAAAAGCGTCCAGAGTTGCATAGATCACGTTGTAGCGGGAAACCGTTAAAATACAAATAAAAATAGAATATTAGTTTGTACAAAGATTTGGACACAATCAAAATATTGTGTGAATTATTTGAATGATAAAAAAGTAGGAATAATATTTATAGATTTCAAAAAAGCATTCGACATACATGAACACAAGAAAGCAGTGGATGAATGTGGAATACGAGGACCCCTAAAAATGGCTAAAAATTACATGATAAACACAAAGCTTACACTCTGTGGATGAAGGAAAACGTTCGTTCTTAAACCGTAGAAATCGCCGGTATTAAAATGACAGGACTTTGTCTTTTTGTTCGCGCGTATTTCAAGATATTCAAAACTTATAATGCTAGATGTTTTTAAATCACTTTCCTGATAATGAATTTGTTTCAGGCCGCATATTATAAAAGCTTAACGGGTCGCAGGTTGAGAATGGCTGAAATAGACAAAAACTTTACGGCTGTACCGAGAGCAAAAAACGCTAGATAATGTTGCGCAGTAGCACGACAAAAAATGGGATAGATTTTTTCTCTTAAAATTGAGTGATTGTCTGACAGTTTTTCACTGAGGCTCACAATTACACAGATCTAAAATTGTTTTTTTTTAATTCATTGGATACACATTCACCGATTGAATATATCCTTTTGGAGCATGTCTTGAATATGAGATCTACTGGAAATTTTTAGTAAAGGTTTGTACTTCTAATTCAATAGTATCTGTTTCAAATCAAGACAAGGTAAAAATGTTTTTAATATACGAGTACAAGAAAAAATTTCATCCTCTCATTTAAAATTCATACATAAAATAAATGCTAGACTAGTATGGATGGAAATTGAAAATCATCCATGATTTATAATTTAATTGATCTGCAAAAAGCTTATGATAGGGTTATTAGAGGAAGGTTATGGAAGGTACTCTCTGATTACAAGGTGAACAGTAAACTTATAGACGCAGTTGCATCCCTTTACGAGGGGAGTACTGCGTGTGTAAGAATCAATGGATCTTTCACACCGTGGTTTGATATAACAAAAGGTGTCAAACGGGGTTGTGTAATGTCTCCATGGCTGTTCAACTTGTATATGGATAATTGTGTGAAAGAACTGGAATGTATGAATATAGGAGCGAAAATGAGTGATTTGATTGTATGCTGTTTACTGTACGCGGATTGCGGTATTAATGGCAAATAGCGAACAAGACCTACAAAGTCTAGTTAGCAGGATGTATGATGTATGCAAGGAAAGTGACCTTATTATGAATGTAAAGAAGTCAAAAGTAGTGGTATTCGAGAAGGAGGAAAGTAAGACAACGTGTGAAATACTAGTAGGCAATGAATGTTTGGAACGAGTAGATGAGTTTGTGTACTTGGGAAGTATGTTCGATGGAAGAGGGAATGTTGACAAAGATATAGAGAGAAGAGTGACTGCCGGGAATAGGGTGAACGGTGCTTTGAATGCAATAATTTCTAATAGAAAAATGTCTACCGAGGCAAAACTGGCGGTACATAATGGAGTTCTGGTACCGACACTAATGTATGGAAGTGAAGCCTGGAGCTGGCAAAAGAGGAACGAAAGTAGATTGAATGCAGTGGAGATGAGGTCCCTTAGACGTATGTGTGGTAAATCCATGTATGATAGAGTAAAGAATGAAGATATTAGGAATGAATGTAAAGCTGATCGTAGCATAATACAGAGAATAAAAATAGGGTCGCTCAGGTGGTTTGGGCATGTTGAGCGAATGAATGAGGAAAGAATGGTAAGAAAGATATATGATGCAAGTGTTGACGGCGCCAGAAAAAAAGGGCGACCACGGAAGAGGTGGCATGACCAGATTAACCAGATACTGGAAGATGGTCCTGTTAGAAGTCTGAACAACCGTCGAGCTTGCATGCGAAGATGTATGAATGTAGACGAAGCGAAAGTTGTATGTCAGGACAGAAGAGTATGGCGCTCTATCCTCTCTGCCTACCCCTTCGGGGAAACGGCGTGATGGTAAGTAAGTAAGTAAGTAAGTAAGTAAGTATTTGACTTTGTAGAGATTTGGATCCATGTACAATACATAGATTGCACCGTCTATGCAATCAATAAAGGTCTGTTGATGTACGTAAAGCTCTTAAACTATATACCTACTTGAACACTTATAAAAGACAAATCGATTTATTTAATATATTTTGTCTACTTACTTTTTTCATTTTTTATATTCTTATGTACTTATTACCTACTTATTGCATTTATATTGTTGATATTATTTAGTTTTTTGTAATTTTCTTATGTACTTATGTAAAAGTTCAATTATTAATAAATAAATAAATAAATAAATTCTTACATTACAAAGAAAAATGCTGAAAGCAAATTAATGTACTTGCAAGAAATAAAAAAGTCTATTTTTTTATTTATTCAAAGCAATTCATCCTGTCACATTCAATTTAAATTCTTAAAAAAATTCTCTATAAATGAATCTATAGACAAAATAAATTTTACGACTGTTGTTTCTGTTTCTGCAACAGTTAGACAATTTATGTTGTCTCTCGGTACTTAAAGACACGAAAGAGTAGACACATGTCTACTCTAATTAATTAATCTAATTAAAAATATTGAACAGACAATATGTAGAATGAATACACATTTATACAATTATGTTCATTTAGTGGGAGAATTTTAACAAAAAAATCGTTGAATTATCAGCAGTAAGACTTTTATGTGACAGTGCTTTTCTCCACGGAGTTGCTGAAGTAATTTTTCGTAAGATTTTTTTATTAATATCTTTTTTGAAACGATAAAGCGACACTTCAGTCAATTTATTTCACGAAATAAATCACATTAACGAACAATGAGCGTGTACAGATACAGGAGAGAAATGAATTATTTATGTTTTATGCTTCATAAATTTATACAAAATTCTATCGAATAGTTCCAAACATCGCTTTTTATTAAGCAAAACCACGAGATAAATCAACGACGATATATTGTTATTTACAAAATAAAACAAGTGAAAATAATTTAATTGTACTGAATACGGCACAATGATCTTTATATTATCTTTATCTGCGTAATCGCTGTAATGTCACAACAACAATTAAGGGCGCTCGCGCTTGTCATCGCTTTTATACATTAATATTGGTTAGCGAATGTTCGACCTGCTTTTCAATATTTCTAGTGATTTATGGATTCTTCGAGAATAGTGTCGTTGATTCTAGATCCATGTGAACTGTTTGAGAGACTTGATCATAGTTCGATAACCATTGTTTTTAGACTATCGTGAAAATATGCACGGTTCGGTCATTAACATACTTTATTCATTTACCCATCGATTAATTAGTAATTATTCGAGATGAGAGGGAAAGTGATGTTGCAATAGGAGATCGAAGATGATGAGTCAATGTTGATGGCTAGAGTGGATGGAAATGATGTGATGGCTGAGCTAGAAATTGAAGGCAATAACTGGGACTTGAAAAATAAACTAAACAAGAAACAATACAAACTACGACACTGGTAAATCGTTCGAGTGCGTAAGTGACAAGTTCTCTATTAATTTAATTTGTGAGAGGCACAAAGGTTCCCCAGTGAAAAATGTTTTTTTTGTACATAATAATTAGGCCCATAATTCAAAATTATTATAATTAAATGACATACCCGCAGGCGTTGAATTGTAATTTAAAATACGACGTTATAATTTGTCTAGGCACTAGGTAGACCTCCAATTGACCTCCAATCTTTAGACTCATCTTCAGATATTTCAATTAAATTTTCAGCTAGGCCAGACGAGGCCCAACCCTTTCACCACCCGGGGGTAGAATTTCCCTGGATCACAAACATAAATGAGTTTTTTTTGTTTAGTTGAAAGAAATTTGTAAAATTGACCTAAGAGTTGGATGTGATCACAAATTTTAATACACGCAATTTGAAGATTACTATGAGAATAGGGAATGAAAATATGTTAAATTAAAACGCGGTAAAATATAAATAAATATAAGATATCATAACCGTCCCACTCAGTAATATATTTATTCATTTATGTGTCCGTTTGGGCGACTTTCCTCCTTCACAGATTGAAGCAATATTTTTTTTATTTATTTTTTGTTTGTAGGTATTTAATATTGCACACAGTATTATAATTTTTTTCTAGTATTAAAACAATAAGAATACATATATTTTATCGCTATACCTCTTGTGCTTGAAGATAAAAAAATCTGTGATATTCTGAACATATAATATTGAATAAATGAACGAGGAAAGCATGTTAAAACAGATATATGATGGGAATGTGGTCATATTTTCCAAAACTTATTTCTGCAGTAAATGCTTAATTACAGTAGTTCTACTATCATGTACAATATTTAAAATATTTTTATAATATACGAGGCTATATATAATATACAAGTAATTTTCATTTTTTTTCAAAATATCTTTGTTTGATTGATATCAATATTGATTTTATCTCCTTCAAAATAGTTCTCATCAGATATAAGACATGATATCAATATTGATTTTATCTCCTTCAAAACAGTTCTCATCAGATATAAGACACTCAAACCAGCACTTTTTCCAATTTTCCAAGCAATTCTGTAACGCAGTTTTACGCGACAGGGCGATTATCTATTTCGTCGATTTTTTCTTTATCTTTCAATGTTGGCAAAACGTCATTCTTATAAGAGGTCTCAGGCATCAGAAGAGTGCTGTTTTTAGTCGGAAATTATTAAATATCTGTTCCATTCTCTTCATAAAAAAATCGCCCAGGATATCAAAACACGTATAACATTTTCGGTAGCCAAAAATACAATTAGCATCCAATATAGCTACCAATGTCAATATAATCTGGGTATTTTTCATGAAACTTCGTATAAATACAATTTTTAATTATCGGCCCGCTCCATTCTACCATACTATGAAATGAGATAATATATTTAAAAAACTGTAGCTAATTAGCTTGTGAGGAAATAACTATCTTTAGTAAATATATTCGAAGCCTTTCCGTGCGTTCATTAGATAATATCATGATCGTTTCATCATTAAGTACCTAGTTTCATAAATATTGTACATATATCAATTAATTTACATGAATACTGACAAGTCATCGTTTTATAAGCTTCATATATTTAATTAATACGTAAACGTACACAACATAATATGCTTTATAAGCATTAAATAATCCCTTCAAATGATCCGCACAATAGAAGGGATTATTAGGCAATGTTGCGTAAGTTAATGAAAATAATAAATCGATTTTGATCATTAAAAAGTTCTGCCATATTTTGTAAATTATTACTATTAAAAATTAAAAAATATACTTTGCCACATCCTTAACAATCTTCATCCATAATTTTAATTAAAAAAAATTTTGACGCGAATACGTCTTTAAAATCAATAGGTCAGATTTTATACGGTTATGTCACAGAAATTTGTATTGTAGGTAAAAAAAATATATGGTGTCAATGGATTGAAGACAGATGAAAGATTTCTTTACACAAAGGGTGAGTCGACCGATTACATTAATGGCGCCCCTCCCCCCCCCCGTCTGCCCCAAGTGGGTTACGCATGCGGCGCAGCAACTGGTGCGCTCAGTCAAATTCAGGACGTCGTGACTTGTAAACCAAAAGTCCAGTCAAGTTAAAAATGTATTAAACTGTCACACAATATACACAAGCACACATACACAAAAAAATGCAAATGGATCTCAGATCTTGCAAGTACCTACCTGTTCATGATACCATTCTTTTAATTATTATTTAAATCATGGACACTTTACAATTTATCTCTATATCAAAAATTGCTCCAAAAAAAAGGTGGATATTTTTCTATGTTTAATGGGTCAATTTTATTTACGTTTTTTAATGTAATTTTTTAATTTCGCATTGTATTCAAGTCTTTACTTAGCTTATTAAATGCAGCGCCTAATTCAAAACCTCTCTTAAACGATATTATGTATTTTTGGATTTAATGTTTTGTTTATGGGTGAAAAAAGTATATTTGGAAAGCTTCTTTACGGTATTTTATAACAAACCCTGATTTTCAACATGCAATGCCAATGCATTAAAGTGATTTTTAAAAGAAGTAATGTGTTCTGCATGTGGCTGACAAAAAATCTACAAAACTGCGTATTGCATAAGGCATTAAGGCTAGACATCCATTTTACAAATGTCAAATGTCGATGTATGGTGTAATTGGATCGTGATCTTTCAAGACGAGAACGATACATTAAAAAACCTAATATCAGATAAACATTGCACTAGCGCATATATATTCACGTATTCGTTTCAATCCTGTAGAATTAGGCGCTACAAATATTTATCTCATTCTCACACATTATCGTCTCTATCCTACACCGCGCTGAAATAATGAAGGAATAAGTTAGTAATACAAACGAGACATAAATTTAATATAAAAAAATTTCCCTGGCGTAATAAAGAGTCCTGATTACATGAATGATGTCAAATTTTGGCGCAAGCATTTATTTTAAGTTTAAAAACGAAACATTTTTGACACAAGAAACCATAGAAAATTATCCTTCCTTATAGTATCCTGTGGGGAAAAAGCCAATTTTGTGTTAAAAATGGAGATAAGCTCTTGGGAACAATAATCTCCAAATCCACATTCACAATGATTTTTTCTCAGCTCATGCGGGGCATTCATTATATTGCATGGCAAGCCGCCGCGCCGGCGTAATGCAGGATCGCATAGTTGACATGAAAGACAATGAATGGGCCCACGTGATAAACGTGGTTTGTCAATTTCTATGAATAAAATAGCAAAAACATGACGTGAAGTGTCAAAAATGTATCATTTTTAAACGTAAAATAACTGCTTTTAAACCTGCTTGCGCCAAAATCTGACATAATTTATGTAATCAGGACCCTATTTTACACCAGGGAAAAAAAAGAAATTTGTGTTTCGTTTGTATTACTAACTACAGCGATAATGAATTACCTACTAACTAAGTCGATGTGAAATAATTATAATAACATCTTAGTACACACCAAGGTTTTATACAGGGTTATTTGGAAAACATTAATAACCTCGCAGGGCTATATTCCTGCCTTGATTATGAGTCGAAAATGTTCAAGCTATTGTGACCTAATATCAATAGTTAAGGAGATATGCGACACCAAAGTTTGCATTTTTTTTCAATATTTCCGAATTATTTTTTGTAAAACATTGGACTATCATAACAGTAACATATCGAATATGAAAAATTCATTCCCTTTAATACAAGTCAAATAAAAAAATAAAAACCTTCGAATTCCAATTGGAAAACATTCCAATTGGAATTTTTTCAAGGTTTTTATCATTTTATTCAACTTGCATTGAAACGAATGAATTTTTCGTAATCGATATGAGTTACTGTAACGATAGTCCAACGTTTTACAAGAAATAATTCGGAAATATTGAAAAAAAAATGCAAACTTTGATGTCGCATATCTCCTTAACTATTGATATTAGGTCACAATAGCTTGAACATTTTCGACTCATAATCAAGGCAGGAATATAGCCCTGCGAGGTTATTAATGTTTTCCAAATAACCCTGTATAACCCGCGCGCACTCGCTCCCACCTTGTAGAGCGCGGTCGCCCGCGGGTTGAGAGCTCGGAAGCTGCGCTGCGGCGTATCTCCCTTGTATATGCCGTTTGTCATGCCGAGGGGATCAGCATTCATGCTTAGCTTCATTATGCTTAATTTCTGCAATGCAAACACGCGAATCGCATTACGTCCCGGCGCTTTATCTCACTATTTGGAGCCAGGCAGTGTGTTGCAAATTAGCCAAGTATTAATTTGCCCAAGGTAACTTTTACAATGCCGTCTCGAGTCAAGATGCGACCTATTTCGTATCAGACGAGACCAGCAGGTCTACTCCCATTGGTTTGAGTTATCACAACAAACGCGCCTTGATTCTCATATGTACAACATTGCACACATTGTCAATTTCAACGTGATGAATATTGTAATTATTTTTTTTTAAATAACAGAATGTATTAAAAAAACAATTTCATTTATATAACATTTTAAATTTTTTATAATTAGTTTTGAAAGTAATTAAAATAATTAGCGCGTGTTTTAATATGCCATCTCTTTTTTTTTTCGTTTTTATCGCTTTTAATATGCCATCTCGAGTCAAGATGCGACTTATTTCGTATCAGACGAGACCAGCAGGTCTACTCTCATTGGTTTGAGTTATCACAACAAACGCGCCTTGATTCTTATTATATGTATAACATTGCACACATTGTCAATTTTAACGTGATGAACATTATAATTATTTATTTTTAAAAATAACAGAGTGTATAAAAAAAACATTTTCATTTATATAACATTTTAAATTTTTTATAATTAGTTTTGAAAGTAATTAAAATAATTAGCGCGTGCTTTTAATATATGTTTTATATCAAAATCGTTTTTGTTCAATTAACTAACTAATGTTCATACACTAAAATATGTTTTAGAGGAAAATCAAATGTGATAGGCCATATGGGATAGGCAATATAATGTGGAACTAAATAAATCTTTTAAATAATAAATAATTTCTGCTGGCGACAATGCATATATGTAGCTAATACTCCCAATTCTCTTACTGTGATATTTTTAATAATAATAATTAGAAATAAAGCAGTAACCATACGTTCTTCACCATTATCTCAAAATCCCACATCTCCTTTTTGCTATTTTATAAGATAAGATAACTGTTTTAATAAAAAAAAAACAAAAGATAAATTAACTGGACGACCAGATGACTGCACACAGGATAAATGCACACATGCCATCTGCTGCTTAATAAATATGCATACAGAAAACTAGACAAAGCCTACATTAGCACTACACGTCATCGTGTGCAGTTGTCACGGGTGCAATTAACTTTAGTCAAATCGAATAAAAAGTGACAGAAAAAATAGTTTATTTTGTTTTATTTCTCAAAAATTATATAAATTTAAATCGGTATACTCTTTTACTCCCTTTCTTTTAACTCGTAGCGTTTTCGAAAAAACTTTGGATCGATTTTTAACCCTTTTCCCTTTGCAGACAGACTCGCGGCGATGATAAAAATGATCTAACAAATTTTCGTTTAAAAAAATTAATAATTATAGCATAATTTTGGATTTTTCGATTTTTTTTAATTCTCGCTTTATTACTAGCATCGCCCGACTCGAGCCCAACGCGTAGGTTATGCGCCAAACCTGTTTCCACTAGTAAATGAAAAAGAAAGAGTATAATAAAAACTTGGTTTTTATGGGTCAGTTTTTTTATAATCTTTGTCTACATCTTTCAACCACCATTGTCCTTATTCTTTTACACAACTCCTGGTAGTTGGCATTTGAGAGACTGACTTTTCATCGATACCGAAGGCTGAGAAACCCATGTTATCAGCCGTGAAAAGTACCTTCACTAAGCTCTTTACCGTGCCATTATAACTTTCAGTCTTGCCAGGATTGGTTGCAGTAGTATACAGTATATTAAATTTTTTTTTTGCCATAGTGTGACTAAATTATTTAAATGTGTATTTTATTGAATAAGTGGAATCTGGTGGGTCTGCTTACCCCTTTGGCGATATGGCGTGATGTCGTCCGGCAGAATAATCAATATAGCAAAACACAAAGGGGAGGGGGAGGGCATGCGAATGATAAAATGTGGGTCATTTGAAAATGACACAACCGCACTGAGGCAACATAATTATATTTAATTTGTGAGGCGCCGGAACGGCCGGGCTGACCGAAGGATTTTATTAATAACCAGCTGTAACCCGTTAAAAATGACGGAACGTTGGTTCGCGTCTTTGTTAAGCTCTAGTATATATTTATAGCATCTTTTGGCGGTCTGCGGAGAGGCGGCCGTAGCCACATGCGTTAATCGGCCGGTTCGGGTTTGGTGGCCCGGGGTTCAAGCCCCATCTCCGGACGTCTTTTTAGCCGTAAATTCGAACGAAATTACGGGCGTTTCACGAAGTTACGGGGACAGACGGATAAACAACGAAATTATTACGTTTGATAAAAAAAATGGGAAATAATTCATTTGTAGACCAAAACATTGCAAAAAATATCACTTTGATCCTGGCTCAGCCTTGCCGTTTCTACTAAACATACTTCCCAAATACACTAATTCACGTATATGAAAAACAAGTGTATTAGACGAAAATAAAAAAATAAATAAATGATATGTCGGTGTTTATTTCTTTCAGTTTCTACTTACGAGAGAAGGAGACGACTCGACAATGCGACGCGAGACATGACGGTTATCCATCAAATGTCAAAATATATATACGAGTCCATCGCGACAATTACAATTCTGCCATAATTATACATCAGGATGCTGTGGGAGGAGAAATTAATAAGTGCATATGAAAAAATCTTTTTTCTATAAGCTTCAAATACATCATTTGTACTTACTTCATGTAATTTTAGTCGAAACATGAGAATTGTGAGGTTAAGTTTGCAAAAGGTACTTGAAAATCTGTCAGACCAGACCGCCTGGATAAGAAGGCATTGCAGACATCGGACACCGAAAAAAAGATTTTTAATTTGAGAGAGATATGTGAAAATATACAAATCTCCTTATTTGAGTAAGGCCAATACCGACGTACACCTACACATACATCTCGTTTATTTATTATTTTTATCTCGTCTATTAAGTGTTGGAATAGCAATCTTAAGATCCCAATGTTACTGTTTTCGGAATACGGCCGAATATGGTCCATAGGCGTGTTCACATGGACGTAGTGAGGTTAATGTTAAATATATTTATAACTCAAAATGCAGTTGTATTTTGTGCGGTGTGTGTGTGTATAGGGTTCTTTTGGGAATACGGAAGGGACAGGATCTGTGCGCCTGGTTCTCTACTTCCATATCGAAATGATGGTCTATACCAGTGTTTTTCAATCTTTTTAAATACGCGACCCCTTTACAAGTGAAAAAATTCTGGCGACCCCCGGGTCCAAAATAATGTCCATGATTTAAAAAACTTCAAAAAAATTAAATTACTTTCCAGAACTGAATTTTGAAGCTGCCAATGGGTAAAGATGGGTAATAAATCCTCTTTTGGATATGTCAGTACAACTGGCCGATTTGTTATCCACGAAGATGAGAGAAAATTTTAATGATTTTGCTGCTCACGGCATGCTTAAAATAAATTCAATTTGCAAACGATTGACATTTTCTGGATGAAGAGAAGCGAAAAGAAGCGTATGCAAAGCTGGCAAGAAAAGCTTTAAAATTCTTAGTGCCATTCGCCACTTCTTATCTATGTGAACTAACGTTATCTGAAACGGTAAATATAAAAACTCAGAAGAGAAACAGGCTTCAATTAGAAAATTATTTGATTGTGAACGTCTCAACAATACAATCAAGGTTTAAAAATTAATAAAAAAATAAAAAATTCGTGATTACAACTATTCGAATACATTCGTAAAATTTTTAAGAAAGGAATAATTTACTTTAGATGATAAATACAGATAAATACATTCTTTATATTTAAAAAAAAACATAATAATTGTAGAGAATTTATTTATTTTCACTTTTTTAAGTATATGTAATAAAAAAACAACAAAAAAATATTGAAAAATAATGTTGAATTTAGAATTACAAATAAAAAAACACAAAAAAATATATTTCAATTTTGTAATAATACATATATAAAAACAATAAAAAATTAGATACAGACGAGTCAGTATTCTCTCGATAACTGACAAAATTTTAGATATGTTTATATTACTTCATATCTCACACCCCACGTGCAAATTTATATTTTTTTATTTTGTTTATAACTTCTTGTTTGTCGGCTCAAGTATTTATGAAAAAGGCGAATATATTCGAGTTTCGAATATTCGGATTGGAGGCTCTAGACTCACGGCCTTCTCAGTTAAAAAATTATACTTTTATTGCAGTGTGTGATCTACAACCCTTGCTTTTTACTTTTACCTGGCTTGCGACGGCGACCCCCCGAGTAACATTTGACGGTCCCCTGGGGGTCGCGACCCACAGATTGAAAAACACTGCTCTATACCAACACAAATAATTAATGATTATAGCAACAACTAATACCCTGATATTATAATTCAAAAAGAGTCACGTGAGATTCTCCCCGATTTTTCAAAACGAATATTACCATTCAGATTTTTGAACTGGGGGTAGGTAGCTGTTATGCCGCCTGGCAGCGCCGGCACGTGAGCAGAATGCTGGCGATGAATGCCAGAAATACTTTGCATAACCCATAAAGATAAATCTGTACACGACAAATGTCCGCAAAGGCTGTAAACTTAGTGGAAACCGAAATACCAGCGATTTATGCAAATATAATACGTTTATTATACAAATGTCCCATAGACAAAACTAGTTAGCGCCGGGATTAGGCGGGAAATGGAGGGAGCTTATGGATTAAAAATGAATGTCTTTGTTTAGTCGTAAAACACTATGGTCAGTCCACACTTTACGGTATTCTTTGATGTATTTAAGCGTAAATATTTACCCTGCTGGAAACCCTGTTTGGGGGAAGCCATAAACAGTCTGGATGGAGAAATAACAAAGCTCGGAAAGTGGTCCATTCCCGTACCACACAAAATCTAATCCAACTAAATTGAATTTGAAAATTATTAACATGTATACATACATTTTTAATATTTAATAATGAAAAAAATCATTACAGTTGACATTTACATCAAATTTATTTAACATTTATACTTTTATATTGTTATGTGATGATAGAAATCGGAGAAATTACGCACAAATCCCTCGTAATACGTCAAAAACGACAACACTGTGGAATGCTCTGGAACAACAATCTGGAATTATCTACAACAATCTACAGACGTCTGGTACGGTCTAAAGGCGACGGGAACATTCTCGTAATAATCTCTGAGGTTCAAAAAACCAACGTATTTCGTATAAAAACGCGGAATCTGTGCCGCGGCGCTTCATGTTTGTTTTGACTGGCGCGACTTAGAAAGCGATTAAACACAGGCGACCGCAGTGTTAGAGTCCATTCACTTTAGATGAGCCACTTGCATTAGGCCCGGTTGTTTCAATTTCGATCAAAGTAGGCGTTCGATTAAAGCATAGATTTTTACGAAAACGGATCGTCTGATTGGTGGAGAACGTAAAAATCTATGCTTTAAAAGAACGCTTACTTTGATCCAACTTGAAACAACCGGACCTTAGTGTGAGTAATACCCCCTGTAACACGTAAATTGTGAAATTGTATTCTTTTTTTAAACCAACTTCAATAAAATTTATATTTATTTTTGCGTTGTCATTTACTCAAAAAAAGAATGTTACGAGATTTTGTAAACGGACTGTTACTCACACTAATGCAAGAGGCTCATCTAAAGTGAATGGACTCTATCAACGCGCAGATCAATTCGAAGCGACAGATATAGAGCGAAATACTTACTTACGTGCGATAATTGACAGAAATATTCTAGCAAGCGACAATAAAAGTGTTTCACAGACGAGTGCTTGACTAATTGAGAAAAAGTGTGAATTAAATAACGGTGTTTAAACTGAATTCGTGTCCAGTGAATATGAATTTGTTAAAGGAATTAATAAATCGGTAATGAATTTCCAGTGTTTTCATTTGCCTCCCAAAGCCACGTCCCGTGACAATATTAATGGTTGATGTAGCAGTTACTTCGTGGTGCAATATGATTACTTTATGTTGTCGATGTACGTGACGCTAACACTGTAGAGATTATTCACGATGGTTATTAAAATAGATGGAAAACATGAACTTAAATTAATGTATTGTAATTAAATATAAATAGTTACATGTATTTTATTTCCACCTTATTAATGTAACTTTTTTCTTCTGTACTTGAATGTAATAGCTTAATATTTAACCTGTCGATAAGAGATTCTAATACTCGTATAATTATTTTTTGCTATCGAAACACCAGTAGTAAAATATAATTAAACTCACATAGAAATAACAAAGTAAAAGCTTTAAATCCATTTTAATGATCATTTTTATTATTTTCTTATTATTATTATTATAAACATCATCTATTTTCATTAACACTAACATAAAATTTTGTAATACACACACATTGAGTTACTTTGTTACTACTATAGTTACGAGAGGAACAATTCCTCTCTTCATTAGGTATAATTAATTATTAATTGTACCTGATGATGAGAGGATCTTCTCTCGAAACTATAGTAGTGAGAACATAATTCAACGCGTGTTTTTGTACGTTGAATTGAATTATGAGAACACAATTCAATTCAACGTACAAAAAATTCGTAATACACACACCAACGTGTGCGTATTACGAATTTTTATTTTGAGTAAATTAAAATACGAAGATTTTTATATTAAGAACTAAGTAGTTTCGGAAAACTTGATGTGCTCATAACTAAGTACTTAGAATTAGTGGTTCTCTATTCTGCTTCTACAGTGCGAACTGCTTGCAACCAATCTTCGCGATCCTGGGCTTTCTTTAGCGCGATATGTAGCGAAGTTCCGGCCGCGTCTCGGACCTGATATTTTCATGTTTCGGAGATCGACCTCTTTCCCTCTTTATACGATCCATGTTAGGGAAGAAAATGCATTAAATTATTTTTTCAAAGCTTCAACATTTTTTCCAAAAAATAGAGGGCTCCCAAAGAAAATCGCAGACAGGGATTCCATGGAACAACGTTTCGATGGAATCCCACCCTTTATTTATTTACAACTAGGGGGGAAGCACAAAAATTATATTGTGTGCTTTAATAGAAAAATAAAGAATGGGAGAAAATAAACAAGCTATTTTTACAAAACATTTGATGCAAAACCTTTGCTTCATCCCGGGATTTGTTTTTTTTTTATTATTTATTTTTATTTTTATTATTTATTTGTTTACGCCCATTAGACTTTTACATAAAGAATATAAAATAAATTTCAAAAAGCACATACATTAAACAATATCTGTATAGCACCAAAACATGAGTATAGAAGTTAAAAATATAAAGTAAAGAGCAGCAATGTGTATAGGCTTTTACATAAAAAATATAACATAAAATTAAAATGAATATACATTAAACAATATAAGTTATAAGTAGAAAAATATGAAGTATCAGGAATAGCACCAAAACATGAGTATAAAAGTTAAAAATATTAAGTAAAGAGCAGCAATGTGTACCTAGTGTATAGTAACACCTCACCGAAATCAATTACATATAATGATTAGAATAAAGAATTATAATATAGTATCATCACAGTAAAGAAATGATTATAGCTTTTTGTAGATAGATAATATTACACTCGCTAATATTGTTGGTACCCGCCATTCATAGATTTTAATAATGTTCCAGAGTTGCATCAAAATAAGGCACTTAAGTTTTACGAATATTCGTGAAATTCTAACCATTCTGAAATATTCCAGATCTTTTAGTACCAATGCTATGCAGTCTGAATTACTTATAACATTTCAACTCCAGCTAATTAACCACGTTAGTAAGTTTGTACTATTGGAGCAAATACAGGATATTTTACATGTTCGAATAGCTTTTTCAAAGTATTCAATAGAGAATGAGTACCTACTAGTAGAAAATATATTTGCAAGCACAAACATTAGTACCTACATATAAAAAATTTAAAATTTCTGACCATAACAATAATGTTTTAGTCCTTTATTAATTAATACACAATAAAGCCTATTATTTAATAAATATTTTTATATTATACCTACATTTCAAATTAATTATAATTTCATTTTAGTGATACATGGAAGTAAGCCTCGAATATGCAAAAGACGAATGAAAGAAGACTGAAGTTTAGTAAAGTGGAAATGCTATCAAACAATATATTATTTATGTTAGTATATAACCATTTAAAAACTTTTTTGTCTACCGGTTTCGAGACGTAATCCATTTTTCGTCAGGACAACCACTACACTAGCATGTAAATATTACTACACACCACAACCATAGTATTATTTACACATCGTCACCTTCACAAAATACTCATGCGTGTTACTCTAATTAAAGGCCAACATAGACAAATTTATTGTCAAAAAGGATTAAGAATTTGAGTAGTGGGGAGAGGGAGACGGGGTGGGGTCAGGGGTGCTGACAAATCTTGGATTTTGCCTGATAATTTTAAATCAAACAGAGGACACTATGGGGAAATTTATTTGATTATTAATTAGAGGAATTTTGTTTGTTATGGCTTTAGGAATACAAAAAATTTCCATATTATAAACCTTTATTATTAGTATTTAATATATATATTTTTAATATTTAAAATTATTATTGGACTCTTAAGAGTGATTCGCAAATTCGGAAAAGGTGTGTGCACATGGAATATATTTCGATACCTATGTTCTTATTTATTTTTTATTTATCAATGTTTATTTAGTTCCAAATTACTTAAGGCCCAAGGGATTTGACAATTGTATTAACATAAAAACAACGTATACAAATATATTAAATAAACAATAGTAAAACATAACAAACTTTTTGCGCTGTAATTTAGATTCCTTTATTATGTATTATATTTGGTAGATTGAGGAAAAATTATTGTCCTTTGTATATTTTTAAATTTATTTTTATTTTTAAAGAGACGTAATATAATACTGGGTACAAGGTACATTAAAAACAATACATTACTTATTTAAAACCAGCCCACCATCCCAATTACACTTGTAATGCCAATAGAGTTTTAGGGAAGATTTTGAGTATGAAAATCTCAGAAGATTTAAAAAAAAACACTTAAATACTACTTGTATGCATTGTGAGGAACGCAATATGTATTAGTCCAGGGCTCTTTCAAATATAAGTTCGTAATATTTTATTTGTTGAAATTTTAATTACATTTTTGTTTTTTTATAATGTTGTATAAAAGTAATCAACACTGCGAGAAGAGAAGAGAGTAGGTACCTACCTATCGAACTGTGGTTTATTCCGCTCTGACTTATTAATCGGTTAGAAACACTGAATAAATACTTTGTCTTAATTATATCTAAACTACCCGTAATTAAAAGTGGAAATTTTCCAGATACAATTGGCCGCGAATCGGCTGACGTAGGCATAGGTAAATAATTGTGTTTGCTGCACAGCATATACAATTGGCCGCGAAGCGGCCACAATAGCGAAAATGGAAATTTGCCAGATACAATTGGCCGCGAAGCGGCTGACGTAGGCATAGGTAAACAATTGTGTTTGCTGCACAGCAAACACAATTGGCCGCGCAGCTGCCATCGCTGGCCGCGAAGCGGCCATAATAGCCGCCCGCAGGGCCCAGCAGTAAGCAATCGGCGAAGCCGATTGCTTTCCTGCTAGTTTTAATGTTTAATACCGCACTGTAGCGACACATATTACAAAAACACCAAGCCTTAAGAAGTATATAGATGTAGGTATTATGTATGACTTCACCGGGAATTAAACCTGAAACCCTGGTATGACTGCAAGGGCTGCCCATAATTATATTCATACATAATTATTCGACTCTATATTATGCTACCCTGATAAATCAATAAACGAGATACGCATTATTATTATGATGATCAAAATTACAACCCCCTTTATACCACCACTCGCTATAACCACCTATATACCAGTAATTCCGGCTCTTTTTGCATGTTTTTAATCAACTCCCTTTATCTGTTTGTTTGTTGTTGTGGCGGAATGAATGGATGACCAAATATTATTAAATCATTTTCGACGAGGTTTGGTCATTATTTCGATTAAAATTAATAATTTTCCATTATGATTGGACATTAAAAGTGCCTACGTAGCTCTGAGATTCATCAATATTTATATGAAAAATTTTCCGAATTCAATTTTTTTAATTTTAGTCGGGTGATTCAGCTTTGACATAAGGCGTTGGAACGAATTGTCCAATTTGATAAATTAGGGTTAAGTTGAATGTATGCTTTCTCAGGATAACACTGATTTAGAGAAAACGCTTGACAAAAGAAATGTTCAATATAATTGTGGCACGAGTTCAAAGAGTGCTGACGCGCAATATAAGTATTTTCTGCAATGCCATTTTTTTTTACCTACTCGCGGTGAAACTGTTATCCCATATTAAAAGCATGTCATCAAATGATGATGCATGATGTGACACGTATTCCGTGTTCGCATCTCTATTTTTAAAAAAAAAATTTTTTTTTTTGATTAACTTGTCTATTTTTGTTCATTTTTACTTCCTTTCTTTTAACTCGTGGCGTCTGCTTGTCTGACGAAAAAACTTTGGATCGATTTTTAACCCCTTTCCCATGATCCAATCGAGCTGAAACTTTGCAAGTAGACTCGTGGCGACGATCAAGAAGATCTATGAAATTTTCGTTAAAAAAATAATTATAGCATAATTTTGGATTTTTCAAATTTTTAATGGTTTTTTCATACAATTTAGTAAGTTGTATGGAGATTCCGACGCATGTGGTAGACACGAAACCCAAAAATGAGAAAGGGAGTATTGTAAAAACTTGGTTTTAATGGGTTACTTTTTTTTTAAAATATTTGAATGTAGTCAGTTAAATACCTTATCTACCAATATAGGTTTACTGGTGATCATTAAATTGGATGAAAAAATGAGCACGAATTCTGCAAGTTCCGCAGATAAATAAGTGTAAAAATATTTTTTGAGGGAATGAAAAACAAGAATTTTTTCCGTTTGCTCGATGACATTAATTTACTTTCCTTCATAAAAAAATATCTGACAGGGTGTATAAGGGATCTTCTTGTCTAGGCACGCCCGGGGCTTACTCTGCAGCTGCCGCCCTTTGTGTGAGCGAGCAAAGGATCATCTGGGCTTAAGCCCTGATGAAATCTTAAGCCGCGATCTGAACACGGGCAGGAGGAAATGTTTGGCAATGTTTAATTTATTTACACAATCAAAATAATCAATGCATTCTCCAAAATTGATGGATTTGACGTTACCATTGTAGATATTATTCACGATGATAATTAAAATGTATGGAAAACATGAACCATGTTATCGCTGAGAGTACGGACAAGAAAAATGTTATTTGAATGTTTCTCCTAACAATGATATAAAAATGCTTCCACGGATAACGGCCCCTACCTACAGACAATACACTCACGGCCGGGCCGAGAGAGCCCATAGACAATATAACTTTACAAATGGATTCATAAAAAAATAATCAAGAGAATATTTTTGTCCATCATAGCCAAAAAATAAGTCATTTTCTTCTACTTTATTTCGGATATAATGAGGGTCGCGTCAAAGGTTATAGGCAATATTTATTTTATTACGTTTTTTACGAGAGTATAACTTTACGAGCGGGAGGGAGGTATTATATGGGAACGGTGGAAATGCTGGACCCTGATCTGGGGGATGTTCCGCGATCTTTTTCCGCCCCGCATTTGCAGGGGTTGCTAATGGATCCCTTACTCGACAGGTAAGGGTAGCGGCGCTTCATTATAAACTCGGATGTGCGAACCGTGCTAGGTGAGATTCAGAGAAGACAATGTTAGCATATCTGTATAATTATACAGAGTGTCATAAATAAGAAGCAAAAACTTTGAGAGAGTCTTATTCATTCAATTTTGAATAGAAAATATTCTTTACACTTTGGGTGAAATGTCGACAGTTACGGAGATAAGCGACAGAAATAAAAAAAACCGAATGTTTGCTTTTTTTAAAATATTCTTCTGAATATTTTTAATATGTCTTTTCTAAAACGTTAGACTATCATAAGAGTATTTTATATAATTTAAGCATGTATAATTTTTGTGATAAAAAGTGATCATGGCAATGAAGTGCTTATTTAAAAAAAAAATAAAGACGCGAACACGGAATACGTACCACATCAAAATTCTTACTATTCTAAAACTAAGCTAAACGCTTGTGTTATGAAAATAGAACTAAATTACTAGTCTGGAGTGAGGTTCGAACCCGCGACCTTTGGATCACAAGACGAGTGTCCTAACCACAAGACCAACAAGCTACTCAACTATTTTATTTAGAAATATAAAAAATCAAGTAAAACAATTGACGGTATTTTGAAGACGTTTATTGTGTTATTTTTTTAAATATATGTCTTTCAATCAATCAAAAATAACTTTGGAAACCTTATTAATTTCCCTCGCCTAGTACGAATCATTCCCGGGCAAGCAGGGCACCAGCATTTAAATAGGTAAGGATTCTGAAAGCACTTCTTTCATTACCCTACCTGATTTATTTGATTGAAATGTACCAAAGCGTATACTTTTTGCTTACAACAGAGTTGCTCATAAGCTACATACATGTACATATGTAAGCTGCAGTGGCGGATTACACAAAAGCCCTGGGAGTTAAAACGGACCCTACAATATTACTAATTTAATTTGATCATTTTACCAATACACATTTTGATTAAGAATCAATTTTTAAATTATTTTTTTAAATTTTAAAACATGCGTGGGTGCGTGTGTTCTCTTCTTTCTTCTGTAGTTCCCAGATGTGGGAAAGAAGGGTTCCACCCACGCGTGTAGTGATCGACGAATAAGGAGAAGGTTGCTTTATGGTCACCACCCGTTGCTCTTTGCTCCATTGCCCAGTGCTCCATTGCCCAGTGCTCCTGCATTCATGCGCGCGTGTGTCGTGACCTAGATTGGTGGTTATGTATTTATGGGGTGAAACGCCATAAACAAAATATTTTTTTTTTTGCTAAAGTTTTTTTCTAAATGTGATTGGACCTCCTAAGTAACTATTATTCTTATAGATAATATTTCTAAGAAATCTGGTAAATCGTTGGCTGTAGTAAATTTTGCATTATTTTTAACATTAATTGTGTACTATGTAAAAACATATTGATTTTTTTATTAAAAAATTTATTGATTTGCGATGTATATTAATGTAAAATAATTGTATGTAAAAAAATAAATTATTGAACTACTTATATATATTATTTATATATATTATCATTTATTATTTTTCATTATTCATTATTAATTAAGCGTAAAAAGTGTATTAAGTGTATTATTATATTATATCATATTCAAATGTTCACAAAATACTCAAACTTCTAATTTAATGTCACTAAAGGATCATCTATTAGGGTCATCAATGACCTGTTAACGATCTGTATGTTTTAAAAAAAAATATGTATTGGTATTTTTTGAACTTTTACTCTTTAAATCTTTAAAAAAATTTTACATTAATGTTCGCATAGTTTAGGTTAAATATATTATCTTAATTTATGATGGTATCAGTAGGGGCAAAGCTCATAGCAATGCTTGGGGGCCGCGTGCCCCCTTCGCTACGCCACTGCCCGAAGGCTCCTCCGGATTCGAGGGCCCCGGGCGGCCGCTTAGTCCACGCCACTGAGAAGATCACAAGTTCTTACGTGAGAGTTATTTATCATTTTTGAATATTCAAATAATTTCTTTAGGATTATTCGGAATAATCCAACTAAATGACTTTTAATACTGACATTAAAATTTTCGTTGAAAATACACGCATTAAAGTGGAATAATTGTCCAATTTTCGCTCTCATTATTCGAATAAAATAGTTTTTGATGATGTTACTGGAACACATTAATGAATGTAATATTATTTTTAATGGAACGCTTAAATTCAGGTTACAATCCGCGTTTCAAAGATGCTCATTGTGTTCGAGCGGAGATTACCGTTGAAGATAGGATTAAGGGTGATTTGTATTCCTCGACGGAAGGGATGGGGGGTGAATGATCGAGTAATGTAATAAACTAGAATATGGTTTAAGAGGTGGCTACAATATTTAGTGGGGCAGTATTGAAATGAACGTCAGCCGCTTATATGAACATTGGCGGTACAGAGAGTTGTATAAAATGGTGCGATAAAACATTTTCGGGACAAGTTTCTGGATCTTAGAATCAGTCTATTCTACAATTATGCTATTCACGGCTTTTTAATATATTTTTTATTTTTTAAAATAATGTTTCTGAATTTTTATAAAACGGTAATATAGGCCAAACCGATCTCCAGAATAAACCTTCATGCGCAAGTACCATATCATTACGAAAGTACCTACTCGACACCTATCTTATGAAGCGAACATTTTAATCACATTTCACTCATGTCTAGATCGTATAGATAATAAATAACACGATAACTGAATTAGAAATATTCTCCGAATTCATAACATGACTGAAAGTACTAGCTGTAATCCGTCAAAAATAACACATTTATACTACATACTTCGACCGCGAGTTAGATCAATGCTATCTCACTAACGAGTGATGTTATACGGAGAATTCATATATTTTGCTTTTTATACTTTATCATTATTTGCGCCGTCTGGTAGCGTTAGTGATTGACATTGTGAAACAGAGAATTATGTATTTTTATATGTCGGGAGCTAAATATTTAATTGCATTTTTTTGTATGTTTCACATGTTTCTATGTATTTTGCTTTCATGTAGGTACCTTTTTTTAATTATTTTGCATTTCGATATGTTCAGAGTTTCACTGTATCATTTCATATGATTGTATATTTTATTTTCAGTACAATTCAATTGGTATCCAATGTAGACTGTAACTCACAAATGTAATGAGTATGTACAAGATGACCATATTTGTATTGGAACAACTGATTTCTTCTGTATGTTGCCCCGTCATCAAATTGTTAATCCTCTGACCAATATAAAACAGCATTTTTTAATGTTAATCCATAATATGTCAATCCTCTGTCCAATATAAAACAGCGTTATTTAATGTTAATCCATAATGTGTTAATCCTCTGACCAATATAAAACAGCATTTTTTAATGTTAATCCATAATATGTCAATCCTCTGTCCAATATAAAACAGCGTTATTTAATGTTAATCCATAATGTGTTAATCCTCTGACCAATATAAAACAGCGTTATTTAATGTTAATCCATAATATGTCAATCCTCTGACCAATATAAAACAGCGTTATTTAATGTTAATCCATAATGTGTTAATCCTCTGACCAATATAAAACAGCGTTATTTAATGTTAATCCATAATGTGTTAATCCTCTGACCAATATAAAACAGCGTTATTTAATGTTAATCCATAATGTGTTAATCCTCTGACCAATATAAAACAGCGTTATTTAATGTTAATCCATAATGTGTTAATCCTCTGACCAATATAAAACAGCGTTATTTAATGTTAATCCATAATGTGTTAATCCTCTGACCAATATAAAACAGCGTTATTTAATGTTAATCCATAATATGTTAATCCTCTGACCAATATAAAACAGCGTTATTAAATGTTAATCCATAGTATATTAAACCTCTGTCTAACATAAATCAAATTGGTAATACTCTGTAATATAAAACGGCGCTGGAGGACAACCAA
Source organism: Agrypnia vestita (assembly GCA_016648135.1). Taxonomy (NCBI): domain Eukaryota; kingdom Metazoa; phylum Arthropoda; class Insecta; order Trichoptera; family Phryganeidae; genus Agrypnia; species Agrypnia vestita. The sequence goes on along the minus strand of JADDOH010007956.1, from coordinate 43,831 downwards.
AAGAAAAATGTTTTGAAAAAAGATCTTTCCGTCAAACAAAGTTACTTTCGTAAATACCAAGAAATGTTAGAATAACTCACTAACGTAAGCAAACAAAATTATACCTAATTATTTATTTATGTTTATCCGAAGTTTTCCCGATGCGGAACATTTCGTGTTATTTATAGCTTATAGCTACGCGAGCATTTTATCGATGTAGTGGATACGACTCTCGTCTAGTGATCCAGTGATAGACGCTTCGAGCCCCATTCCAGAACACTAGCAAGTTAGTTCTATTTTCAAGCACAGACGTTTAGCTTCGTTTTAAAATAGTAAGAATATTGATGCGACACGTGTTCCTTGTCTATCTCTATAATTTTTTTATTTTTTATTGTTTATCAATTTCTCGGTAGACTATAAATTTTTATCTGATAGATATGGTGTTGAAATTTTCATGATGCAACCTAAAGATATGTATATATTGTTACATTTTATATTAATATATTACGTGAAATATAAAAATATTACAGAACCATACAAATTATTATAAAAATAAAGCGCGGCATCTGTTTTCAGATTTTTTTCTTAGAGGCTTTCTAATATTTGTTATTTCGGTTCGGACGAATTTCAGAGCGCTGCACAAAATTCTGCGTACATACTTTATTATTTTAAAATTTACTCAATGCCGTTTATTATGCCTATAATAAAAAAAATATTGTTAAAACTTCGGTCTGGTAAAGAAATCGAATTATATCTTTTACAAACCAACACCAAACATTCAAGATATAATTTTTATATGGAAAAGTAGGTATGGAAGTCTTTTTGGGTGTTCATAGGGCTTACGAACTAGTACGGCTGGCTTAAGTGATCACTTTACACAATGTAACGCCCAACATTTACACTCTTGACGGACACCACAACTATCAAATTTTTGGAAGTTGTATAATATGTTTAACTCACACAACTTGTTTCGTATGTGAGTTGTAGTTTTACTACCTCCACCTGCAGTCCAAAGCTTTTTCATTCCCATAATCCAATACAGATGTCACTATTGATAATAAGGTATCTATATTTATGATTGTAGTTTTAAAGCAATATCCTTTACATGTGTATACGATTGTCTTGGTTAATGATGTCTTCCTGGGGATAAAATCCAGTATTGTGTTCTTGAAAATTTTTGACACACTCAAAATATTCTCAACACATAACGAACCATTGAAAATTAATGAAAAAATACAAAAATTTATTTGTAAAAGTGCATTTCTGTGCACTCTCATTATTTACAAGCCTTAATTTTCTTTTCACATTTAAATTTATTCATAACTATGTAATTGTGAGGTTATATTAATAAAATAAAATTAAAAATGTCTTAGTATATTTCGATTGGGTTATTTCATGAAAAATATTTTATACATCAGATTTCCTTCCCTATTTCGAAATTTCTTTATAAGGGCGGTGTTACACATAAAGCAAGCTGAATTCGAATATCGATTCTGTAATTCAGCATTACTTTTGGTTGGCGAATTTCAAAACAGGCGCTTCGAAAAATCGTGGTATTAATCGCACGTCGATCATATAACCCCTAAAAGGGTTCGAGTCGGGCAGACATATTTCGTTATCCGATTCGATGCAGCAAAGAATTGATCCGCCCCTAATGGCGTTGCTTGTTTATTTTAGAAAAATAACTTCCGGATTAGTATTTTGAAACTCAACGAGAGGAAAACATTCCGCTCGCTGTGTTTGCGCGAGACAAAACGTCCGACGTAAAACACGGGAAATATTTGCTGTTGTTTCTTGCAGCTTCATTTGAATTGGCTACATTCTCTGCGAAGTCCAGAATCGAGACAATTTGCTACAAAACGTCAGTTTATTTCAACAACAAATAATGCGAAAGTCTTTTCAAATAAACAAATAGGTTCAAAATATTATGAATGTAACACAAAACTGGATTTTATCGCACTAAATCCAATATTGTATTTTTGAAAATGTTGAAAATATTTTGAATAAATAAAAACTGATCTAAATAAGCCTTGATAGGTTGATGTGGATGTCTTTATTTACGGCAGAAACAGTGAAATTAACCATACAATCCTAGTCCATCGCATGTATACCCGGAAGATAGTAGATTGACAAAGGTTAGCCAGAGGATAGAACGGAAAAACGTACATAAACTCCTAACAATGATAGGCTTTCGTAATTGGATGAAAAGTTTTCGCAAAGCAAGCGGTGAGCAAAATTAGACAATCCGCGTTTTTGGTCAAATTATTATTATTTTAAAATGATAGATTTTACTGTATTGTTACTGTTCTGTATTATTCATGGAGCATAGCTATAGTTCTATTTAGATAAATGATGTGTATATATAGAAATATATGTGCACAAAGCGATTTCCGCCGCCTGTCATTTGATTTGTTGGATCGGAGAGCGATTTTGCCAAATGATTCATGGGTTCATTAAATTATATTCCAAATCAAAAGGAGACAATGTCAAAATAGATAAATGGCCATCCAGTAGACACATCGTTGTGAGTGAAATTTAATAATAAATAATCGCGAAATAAACATCAATTGAGGAGTATAAAAGCAAAGGTGGTAAAATCCAAAAAATTAAAAAGAATGTTTGAATGCAGTTCACCAAGGATACAAAATTTAGCACGTCCGAATTATTGAATTATAATACATTTATATTCTCATCCATATATATATATATAGTAGATAGCGTATATATAGACATTATAGATATATATATAGATATTATATATATATATATATAGTTATATATATCAGCTCTATCTCTCCAAGATCCATATCATATTATTATAAAAGCAACGATAGCAATGACCGCTTCATAGGAAATTAATAGTTGATGTCGATTTTAGACTGAAACACCATAGCAAAGACAGCAATATCTAATTATTTAAATAGCAAAAGCAGCAATGTGCACTATTTTATAAAAAACACAGTAATATCCATATTTAAAAGTAATATATTTATATAGAATATAAAAGGAAAAATGAGACGGCAATTGTTTTTAAAAAATATTTTCAATTTGATAAAGGTTTTATCGATTTAATAGAAATTCCCTTGATAAGTGAAAAGTTTTATCTGTTTATCTCAGAAACACCCCAGTGGGATTTTGCTGCCTTTGCGTTTATACCCCTCAATTGATAATATTTAGTAACCTGATCTCAAAAGCCAGGGAGTTTTCCCATTCCCTTATTTTTTTATCTCTTCTCCCTCTGCAAAGGAACTTGGCAGATGAGAAATAATGCATATTGATATAAAATGGTAAGCCCTGTGTGAGAGACGTAAGAACCACTTATCGTTATTAAAACGGTTTTACTTTGAAATCGACAAACAGAAAATATAAAAATATTTTTCTTTCATTTTCTGTACAGCAAAAAATGTTAAAATGGAGCGAGGTTCGTTATATGAGTTCGGTACTTCAAAATGCCGTTAGCTTTAATAATAATTTGAGTACGGTTTTCTGATGGAGCGAAAAAAGATTGTCTTACATTCTACACACAATTAAGAAAACATATTTTCTAATGCATACAAAGTTATGAATGCATACATAGAAATGCTTGATTACACTTCTATATTTTTTAAATAAAATAGCAAATTAAGAACACAGTTTCTTTAATAATTACAAAATCTAGAGATGTTATTTAGAAAGACACAAATAAGATGAATTCTTCCGTACAAGGTTAATTAGACACGATTGCACTTTAGTCTTAATTAATAGTAAAGTATTATCTGAATTGCTAATTCAACCACATTTAACAGATTTTTTCGGCCGTTTTCTGAAATAAGCAATATTGCTCTTGCTATATCTTGACGGTTATTGTATAATTCTATATGTTAGAATACATATTATTATAGACGGTTAAACAAATTTAAGTCATTAACAATTATGAATAATGAGCTTTCTAATTAAAAATGTTCTCAGGTTTTCAGGGCCGTTCAGAATCTTCTGTGTATAGTTTTCTGGGACATTCTGCCATGTACATGTGACCTCTCTGGCCGATGTTTCGGATCCCATTGCGGGGTCCATCATCAAAGCTGATGTATTTTTTAAATCAGTCATCAGCCCTGATGATGGACCCTGCAATGGGATCCGAAACTTCGGCCAGAGAGGTCACATGTACACGGCAGAAAATCCCAGAAAACTATACATAGAAGTTTTCTAATTGAATGAATTCATTCATTTCAAACCTGCCAAATTTCAAAATTGGCGGCATTACAATGTTATACAATATCTGTCAAAATACAGCAATAGCAATATATTCAGAATATATGCTTATTTAGAAGAAAACGATATAATCCAATAACTAATGCTCGAATAATTATATATTGTACCATCATGGTATCATGACAAACCCGTACATTATTCAATATAATTCTTATTTTATCTCAATATTTTTTTTAACGAACACGGAATACGTGTCGCATCAATATTCTTACTATTTTTAAATTAAACTAAACTCTTGTGCTATGAAAATAGGACTAACTTGCTGGTGTCCCGGAATGGGGCTTGAACGACCGACCACTGGATCATTAGGGGATAATTATAATAACTTCACCAATAAGCTACTCTTTGCCTTGTATCTTTCTATGTTACGTATTGAAACAGTGGGGTCGTGCTTTTTCAATATTTTTGTTTTATTTTATCGTCATCATAATTTGCTCTACAACCCCTGGCGGGTCTTCCTCGCCTCCTGAGAGTTATCATCCATTAATTTCTATTTTGCCTCATTTCTCTCTAGTCGGTTGCCTCATAGCTGACGATGATGAACTTCGTGATAAGATCTTTATGGCTGGGCTAAGATGTTTATTTGAGAGTACGGTCGCTCCAGCTTCACCTAGGACATCTCAAGGCTTGTGTGCCGTTTACATAAATACGAAATTAGAAGTGAAAGACTGTCGCGATTGAGTATTTCAATATTATTTAATTAGGATAAATTATAGAAATCTCACAAAGACGAAGCTATTTGTATATGAAAAACGTGGTTTCAAGTCTCTTGTACGATAGCTCAGGGCTTACAACCTGTATGAGCTGGCTTAAGTGATCACTCTACACATTGCTACGTTCACCAATTTCATCGTTAGAAGTGTTAGAACATCCAAACATTATCAAATTTTTGAAAGTTCTATATATTCCTTGTTCGAAATCAAGGAATTTTTCGTATATTTCAATAGTCTATGCAAGAGACATCTGTTGTTTTTTTTTTCTCATTAAGTAGTTATGTAATATACATTTTATTTTTTAAGATGAAGTTTCTTTTAGCAATATTCCTTTTAACGTATAGATGATATTATTAAACGTATCTACAAGAATGTGCTTGAAAATAAGTATTTTCAATTTTTAACTCATTTCATGCACCAACATTTAGGTATATTTTAACAATATTTTATATTAAAGTATGGTCTAAGAACACAGTTAATGATTTTGGCCAGTAAGATGATTAATTAATTAGGATAAATTATAAAAGTATCACAGAGCTGAAGCTATTTATATATGAGAAACGTGGATGAAAATCTCTTATATGATAGCTCAATATACGAAAGATTCCTTGATTTCGAACATATATATAGAACTTTCAAAAAATTGATAATGTGTAGGTATATGCTCTTACGACGAAATAGATGAATGTTGAATTGTGTAGAGCATCACTTAAGCCAGCTCACACAGGTTGTTAGCCCTCAGCTATCGTATAAGAGACTTCCAATGACGTTTCTCATATATAAATAGCTTCGTTTCTGTGAGACTTCTATCTTCTCCGTGTGCCCTGTCGGGTCTCCCCGACGTCGGCGATCATCTGGGAGAAAGTTTCCCTGTCCAGGGCAGTGCGGAACAGCTCTCCCACGCTTCTTATCCCGGTCCACTCTCGGATGTTTCCAAGCCAGGAATGCCGCCTCCTTCCGACCCCTCTGCGACCCTCAATCTTCCCTCAATCAATGACGACCTGAAGAATGGAGTACTTTTCGCCTATGACCAAGTATGAAATTTTACGAAGCTTTACTGTGTTGAGTAGCTGTCTGTTTGTATTTGCTCTACATACAACTTAAATATTACTAGTCATGTCAGTCCAGGATATCCTTAACATTTTACGATGTATCCACATTTCGAACGCCTCTAGGCGATTTAAGAGTATTCACCTTCAGCGTCCATGAGACTTCTATAATTTATCATTATCAATTAGTCATCCCACTGGGTACAAAATCCAGTAACTGTGTTCTCAGAACATACTTTTATATAAAATATTGTTAATTATTATTGTCTAGCCCCAAAATTCAGCCGTCAAAATTGCCCTTGCTTTGAGAGTCCGCTGTAACTACATTTAACCACTCAGCAGATTGATATAATATACATAATATTATTACACTTATAATTAATATTATTTCTCAGTACGCCGCACAAAGGTTTGAAATTAGATTCTGTGCGCGCAAAATTCAAAAAACGAAAGTCGTAATAAAAATAAAATATATGCAGCGAAATAAACTTAGTTCCTTGGGTAATAAAGTCCCACTAATAGTTAATTACCTAGAATAAACCCTTCGTGTCTAGTCGAGCAGGTAGTGACATGTTGTTGCAAAAAAACTATTGTTCTCTAATACCTTGGCTACAGATTTAAAATCAATTGGAGTGCACTTCGGTACGCCTGTATACAGAATATATTTATTTTTCAGCTCTCGGATTACCAAGGAAAAAACTGTTTAGAGTATGGTTAAAGGAGAGAGACTTTTTTAAATGAAGTAAAAAAAGCTGTTAATATAACAAGGTATAATAAAAATAACTTTGTTAAATTTTTGTGGACAAATACGTCAAAAGTGGATCAATTGTGGACATCATAAAGACAAGTTTAGAATTAAATATAAAGTGTGTTTAGATGGTATAATCAAGTTTTCAATACTACATTTATTTTATTTTTTATATCTTTAAATTGGTTTATTATTATTACTTAATGGGCATAGAATACAAATAAACACTAAAATAATTTCGCTCGCTCAGATTGTCTTTTCCGACCACTGTGCGCCGGCGGGTCCAGAGAATTCCTTCGAAGATTATTATTGATGTTTTATGATTTTAAATACGAATCCAAGACGGCTTTAGACACTGACGTCACACTGGGTAAACAGAAGATCTCCGCCGGGGGTGGGATGTCTGGAGCTTTAGACAATATTTGCCCGGCACTATTGACGTGCCGGTTAATCGGAACGTTTTTGAAACGATTGATCCCTGATAATCGCCGGGATTACCCGCTCGTGCTGGAATCATGCTCGCTCCGATAATTCCTGTTACGATATGACGTGTTCGTAGCCCGTGTTTAATACCGGGATTAATACTTTCTAATTTATAATTCTTTCAGTCCAGTTTGTTCTTTCCGAACGAGAATATTCCAAGAGGATAAGAAAAATATACATAATGTTACGAGATGCTATAAATGAAAAGAACTTCACATTATCGAGGATTTCGCAACACTCTAAATGTTTGGAACAAATTGGAAAATTTGCGAAATGACGGGTTTTTATTTATTTACTTTAAATTGATATTTGGCGGATGCCAGAGATAAAAGCGACATGTGAAGCGAACCAAAGGCCATTCAATGCGTATTATATCAACCAGCGAATAAATTGAAAGAGTAGGTACCTACGTGCGGAATAGGGGACATCGGAATAAAGTGTTCCACTGACAAGTGAAAAATTAATGCAAATTACATAATTGTGTCCTGTGACCTTTGGTGATAAATAAAAGTTAATTCATTTGTCAAGAAAATATTTGAATAATCACAATAGAAAATTAGAGAGGCCAAACATGAATTGTTCATAAAATTAGAGCGAGAAGCATCAAGCGACAAGCCATAATGGCAGGGTACACGATAATTAATCATACTCACCAAACTAGTGCAATCCATAAGCACATTTATTATTTTAATTAAAAATAGAATATCACAAATTTTTCTACACTGTAGTCAAGATTATCGAAAGGAGTATGAAACTAATAGTTAAAAACTCATTTGGAAGTAATTACTTGGAATATTATTTTATAAATATACTCGTATACTTGTTTTATTTTTAAAAGTAAGCGTTCTATCGTAGAAGGCGGATATATTTTATTTTACGCGAAAATACGTCGACGCGTAAACAAAAACAGAAAAATTTTCTTCCATCCCGATTTACATAGTTCACATTGAATTTTTTTTGAATATCAAACGACAGGATAATTGAAAAATAATGTAAACATCGAAAATTAATTTGAAATAAATTTGACATTTCAGACACACGCGTGCTTTGTAAAAACTGAGGATGTGATGAAACATTTATAATAGTGTTTAAAAGTTAAATCGTTCCATTAGTATTAGTAACTCTCATATTTCCATTAAATAAAATCGTCTCTATTAATTTTTATGAATTACATTGCTGTCTCATTGAAAACTAGTGATGGGCCGAGTGCTAGATTTACCGAGTAACCGAACACCGAGAATTATTCGGTTTAACTTTTGTCAAACCGAGTACAAAACAGTATGTGAGGTCAACGACCCGTTTCCTCACGTTCCATATCCACCGCTGATGACGACAGTTCGCAGAAGAAGCAAACGGAGCAAGGTTGAAAAATGCTGACGGCTCCTTTTCACACAGGTTTTTTGTACAGGTCTCGACACCAAAATCGGGATATAAAAGACGCAGTGGCTATGTTCCAAGTTAGTTCGTTTCCCTACGCCGTAACCGCAATGTCACGCTACTCGGCGACCACTACCCGCAGCATGTCACTCTATGACACGTTCTCCAGTCTGCCCCCGCAACGCTATCATCGTCATCGTTTCACTGTCCTCGCAACACACATCGGTGCTTAGTATCTCCAGCTTGCAATACCATCATCCTCATCAACCTCACCGCGATACACCGCTTACATCCGTCATCCACCAGCATCTCCAACTTCACGACACCGGTCTCTATACTCCAACGACAGCTCCTCGCTCCCGTTCTCCAACAACGCTCAGAGACCATCCGTCGTCAACACCACAGGGACCCCGGTTAGTCGACCTGAAGCAGCCAGCTGACGACAGAGTAATCCATCAAGGTTGAACGATAAGCACCTCTGTAGTCTTGCCGAGTACAAATAAAATTCATAAAACTGACCGCGGTTTTCTTTACGTCAGCTGTTCCCTGTACATCATCAGCTGTTCCCTGTACAATATTTATAAAATAGTAGGGGATCCGCAACCATTTTCCTAAGCATATATTTTTAAAAGAAACCTAAATAAAAAATATATCTCGTAATATTCTTATCATAATAATTAACATATTATTCAGATTTTAATATTCTGCCGGATAAATATTTAATTTTGATTTTTTATAAATATACGTTAAAATAAAAGTCATGCTTCTAATTCTCACTGCACACCCCCGGAACATACCTAGGGAAAAATATTTAAAAAGACTACCGGGTTACATCAGGAAGATTATAGATGAAAAATGCATACAAAAAGCAATTAAAGATATTTTTATCAAAAATTGTACACAAAACTAAATAATTTCAGCATACTTCTTTTCTAAACACAAACTGGCTTCCGTAGAAGATATGTTGGGTATAAAAGTAAAAGCAGCAATATCCAAAAAATTTAAAAAATATTTTGAATGCAGTCACAGAGAATTACTAATTTAGAATACATTGAATTATAGATTGTATGTATCTAACTAATTATCTAACTATCACGACGTTTCCCGTAGGGGTAGGAAGAGAGGATAGAACGCCATATTCTTCTTTCTTGAAACACCACTTTTGCTTCGGTTGCATTCATACATCTTCTCATACAAGTTCTACGATTGCTGAGGCTTTTAACAGGGCCATCCTCAAATACTTGTGGTATCTGATAGTGCCAGGTCTTTCGCGGACGCCCCCTATTCCTGTTGCCTTCAACACTCGCCTCATATATTTTCTAAACAATCCTTTCCTAGTTCATATGTTCCACACGACCAAACCATCTCAGCGCTTCTTTCTTTATTCTATTTACCACACTACACAGCCAAGCATTACATTAACTTCTAATTTGTTCACTCTATCAACCAAAGATTTTAGTGACCGCATTTCCACCGCATTCAGTCTTCTTTCATTTCTTCTTTGCCCATTCCAGGTTTCACTTCCATACATCGGGTTTGGCACTAGAAAGCCATTATGTTCCGCTAGTCTCGCTTCCTTTCACAGATTCTTATTGGCCAAAATTGCATTTAGAGCACCATTAACTAAGTCTTTTGTTTCCTTTAAATTCATAGATTATATTTCCTATAAAATCTCGAATTAAAAACATTCTAAATTGATAATCCTCGATGAGTGCATTAGATTATTTTTGAATATTGCATTTGTAGCCCACATATAAATAACAGTATTTGGTTAGCACGGACCCACTGGCGAACACTCAAAATGTCGAATTATGGCGGTGCCCGCCTGTGAATAAAACAATGCCATTTCTGCGATAATGCCTAAGCGTAACGGAAATTCTGCGTAGAATGATATTCGGTTTGAAGCTTCAAACTGTTAGCTAACAAAATGTTAGCTAACATCATTCAATAAACAACAGATATGACTGGGTCACCGGAGCGGCGTTGGATTTTCCATTAAGCGATTCGCAACTTTGAGGGGCCGAGCCGCCCCGATAGCGGCCGCCAGCGTTGCCAGGCAGGCCGGAAATTCGCGACCAGTTTAATTTCCCAAATAGTCCGCACCGCTATGAATATTAAATCCATCTTTAGAATTACGGCCGAAACACAATTAACCGACGCCCATTCGCGCACAATCAATCACGGACTGGCGCCTCTGCGCGAAACGGATTTACGAAATTTTTTATATTACACGTTGTAAATTAAAACAAATGGATTTGGAAATGGCCGGCGTAACAGATCTTTTTGGCGCTTTTTTCGGCGAGTCTAAAATCACGGGGGTTTAATGGAGGAAATGCGAGGCCCTGCGATGAATTGTTATGGTATTTCCATTTTGGGAAGGCGTTTATCTTGCGACCAGTTGCGCGGAATCGGATTTGCCAGTCGATCCTTAACTCGCACCTTCGCTGTAAGGCGTCGTATTTTTATTTAAAAAATATACTAATGAGTAACGGCATATATGTCGATCAGCGAGTTTATTGAATAAAGACTTTGCGAGTAATAATATACCCAAGATAAATATCGAACTATGACGGACACATATCGACATCTAGTGACGAGCTGGTCAAACAAACCATGCTAAGCCAAGCTGCGCACCTATACTTTTTTAATTTTTAATTTATTTATTTCTTAAGTTAGTTAATATTACATTGTATATTAACTAGTATTTAACATTTTATATTCTTAAATCTATTACTTATATACCTAATATCCATAATAACCTACATATTTACATTTACATCTAATCTAATCTATGGTACAATCTAAAATTAATAATAGATCTTATGCTCTACAATTCTATACTATTTTTATAGTAATTATAGCATTTGTTTTTAAATATATTCATTTTATTTATATTCTTCATGCTTTCTGGCATCTCATCGTATGTTTTTACACCTCTATACATTAGACAATTCTGTGTATATACTTTTTTCTTATATGGTAATCTTATTCTATTCCTATTTCTGGTGTTATATGTATGTACATCACTATTTGCAGTAATTTTGTTCAAAAAATATTTTGGCATTTTACAATACTTTTAAGTTTAGTATTACTACAATACTTTTCTTCAGCGCTACTCCTGGGGACATGTACGATCTTCTGCAAGCCCGCGATCAGCTGTACGATTCATAGTCATTACAAATATTTTTGTACCTAGTCTAATCTATGTAAAATATTATACATTTTTCATTACGAATTAACCACCAGGTACTGTGATAGTTCATTCCTCGTTCAACATGACCTCTGATTCAGTCAAAAGTAAATTGGATTCCTAGACTTAAAAGTGCAATTTAAGCGTGGGGCAGTACACAATCCATAGGAACATTTATAATAGTAGGTAGCTCTTCTAATTCTAACATTTCAACAATGTTCATATTTCGATTTAATTCGCAATTCAAAATATGAAAAAGGAAACAAAATAAGAAGGCAATAAAATATTATTCGAATTCATATAAATTAACTTTGTTTAAACCACTTATTTATTGAAAAAAATCAACATGTTTCAAAGCCAATGGCTTCTTCATCAGGAAAAAAAAAAAAAAACAAAAAAAAAAAAAAGTTTTTTTACCACAAAATAAATTTGCTACATTTGAAGAAGAAAATATTATTCGAATTACTATTTGAAGAGCATCGGGTTCCCACATACTTAAGATGTCGAAGAATAATCGATACCTGGCTTTCGATGTTTCGTCTTCCAATACTTAATGCAATGCATTAAAACAATGCCAACAACTATGTGATAAAACAATTAGTTGCTAAGCCTTTAGTGTATACGATATCTCTACATGAGAGAGTACGGGCATTATTATTCATGGCTTTACCCAACCGAGTTCCTCCAGGGTATCCTTGGCTACAATAGTATAGAGACTAGAAGGAATGTGTATCTGATTACGCATTTTATCGATTGTTGCGCGGTATGATCGATAATATAATATAATTTATCGTAGAACTCGATTACGATAGAGAAGCCGGTCGAACAATTTGAAAATTTTATTTATTTACATATTAATAGTAAACGCCCAAGTGGACTTTTACAGTACAAGAAAATAAATATAATAATATAAATATAACTTATTTAAGATAAATGAACAATACATATAAATGATGATTAGTATACAAGCAAACAGTAATAATTAGAGACCTTTAAAATAAAGATAGTTTAACCAATATACTAGATAAATAAGATAAGAAGATAAAATAAACCAAAAAATAAATATAAAAGATAAAATCAAAATATATTTAAAAGCGAAATGAACAATAATTAGGATACTTTGAAAAAAATAAATATATATAATTCATGGGGAACAAAACATAAGTAAAAATTTAGTCCATTAAACTGTAATTAATTCTATTGGTATATTCTAATTTTAAGTATGCTCCTACAACGAAAAATGTCTACAAATTCCTAAAATTTTTTCCGAGGGATGCATGCGTGTTAACGGTGAATTTAATGCATAGTTAGAATTCGTGATGTCTCGTTTGTCTCGGTATATTATACCATCTGAATCAGTTCAGGGCAGTCCAACACACTTTTGATAATTTAATAATGACTGAATGAATTTTGTGGACTCACCGAGCAGTCGGCCTTGCTGCTCTGCACGCAGCCGGAGTCGTCGTTCCTGATGCAGCACGCCGTGTCGCGCTCGCGCTGCTGGCCCTGCGCCACCTCGCGCACGATGCGCGCGTCCTTGCGCATGCAGGGCGCGAACTTGGCGCCCAGGTGGATCAGGTCGGCCGCGCGGGGGCCGAACCAGAAGTTGGCCGGCTCCTGGTACTCCACCTGACGCACAAAACAGCCTTGTCACAACTCGTCAAACAACACAAACTCCGAGTGAATAAAAATAGAGCTACCAGGCTGAGAGCCAGCGATCGCCAGACTTAGGTCATAGTATCAAACCTGAAATAAATTATGTAGATGTAGTATGTAAGAAAGTTTGGATATTTTTTAATTTACTTTTTATTTTATTTAATTCGGTCATCCAACAGGGAGACACAATCGCTTGATGAAATACAAAAAAAAAGTAAAATGTCTCCCAAAATTAAAGTGTTTCCTGAAATCTTACACGTACATAAATTGGCACCAAGATTTGGTAAAATTGTTGTTATCCTGAGAATAGATTGGTAACTTAATTAAGAGAAGTTTTTTTTATTGAAGAATTTCCATATACCCATTTGTTGTATTTTTTGCTAACACAATTTTTAATAAGTCTGTTCTCAGATGCCCTCACGTGCATTATACAACTCCTGTATAGAAGATATGTGGGGTATAAAAGCAAAGACAGCAATATACAAAAATGTTTTGAATGCAGTTAGCGAGGATAACTAATTTAAAATGTACTGAATTCTTGATTTTATGTATCTATCCCTTGTAAAATCATGTTTCCGATAAATGTATAGGCTATGTTTCTAAAAAAACTCGAATTCAGTACATTATAAATAAGTAATCCTCGTTGGCGTTGCTGCGTTTGTTTTTATACCCCACATATGTATTATCACATTCATGTGGCGTGTAATCATGAGCTGTACTTTACTAGAATTTCTACGAAATAAATACAAATAATATATGTATCTCAAATTTAAATATTTAATAAAATATGCAACAAATTCTGTTTTCTTAGTTATTAATGTAACAATAATTCACGGTGATAAAATAAGCATTATATTCTTAAACAATAATGACCGGGAGATTAGCTTAGTTGACACAATGAGCTGCCGGGATCGATACACGGCGACTCCAAAATTCTTTGTAATTCTGAATTTTCAAAGAAATTATTTATCTACTTCCCAGGACGTAAAATGATAGGTATAAATATTTCAATTTTCAAACGTGTTTTATAAGTGAATTCCTACAAAATATCCAAAGATAAGATTGACAGTACTACTGAATACTGAATAAGAATAATGAATGAAATATATAGTAACCATGGTAAAGATCACATTTTTTAAATATTATTCTAGAATGATATTTTATGAACGATATATGAGTTAAGAACATTAGGAACCAACAGAATATTCAAATATAAAGTTGGCCAATGAATTTTTATGTATCGTTAGTCCAGGATAATTTTGTGTTATTAATTGTTTCCGCTGTCTATTATAAACCAGTCTTTTCATGAGCCAGTATGTGCCGACAACCGTAATTATTATTACAGGAGACTACAGAAATATGTTGTTGGTTAAAATAGGTTGACTTAATGCGTATTAAGAATTGCTTGCTTAATATGAACTAGTCGTACACCCGTGAAAAATCACGGGACATAATAATTGCAGGATTAAGCTGAAAATTCATGAAGAAAACCGTTTGTTTTTTAAACTGACTGTTCGCTTAAAATTTAAACTAAATTCGATAAAATCTTTTAAATATTTCTTTACCTGTCTGTCGGTCTGTAAATTCGTAACATGCTGGAATTAAAACTTTAGATAATTTGAGTGTAACACGCAATCAGCGCGCGGCTCAAGCGACACGCAAATGTCGAAATTACACGGTCTTGACATTTTTCTAATTATTTTATTATATTTAGTTTTAGGTTTAAGCGAATAGTTAATTTTAAAAAATAAACGGTTTTCTATTCAAGAATTTTCAGCTTCAAAATTCTGCAATTATTTTGTCCCGTGATTTTTCACGGGTGTACGTACGGCTAGTAATATTATAAAAATACCAAGAGCGTGTATTTTTGACCTTTGCGTATTGCTTGAGTCGCGCGCTGATGGACAGACGGACAGACAGACAACGAAATTATCATATTTAGATTAGATTCATTTAACGTCTATTTGGTATCATAAAACTGTTTTATTAATCGTACCCTTATTTACATTTGTGTATCTTATAAATTTTTGTCAGGATGCTGTAAGACATGAATAATTCTGATTTCTTTACGACGCCGACGTCAGGAAGACGTTGACATAAATAAGACATTGTATGGACCCTTCACTTGATCCTTTTGCCAACCCAGCATCGTTTGGCTGACTGAGTGTCCTCACTTATTTACACGTTATTTATTAATAGAGCCTTAAATTTATGTATTTTCAAAGATTACACTGCTTTCTAGAAATGAAGAGAAATATTTTGATATAATCAATGTATTAAATAAAATAGGTAAATCAAACGTTACAAATAAAAAAAATTGTTCTGATAATTGAAATAAATATTAATCATAATTTGAAATATATAAATTTTGAGATATTTTATATATTTCTTGGTGTTCTTTTATATAAGTACCTACAATGAAACCCACAATGTTGATTACGTACTTACAAATAAATTTTAAAAAGTATTATATTTAAGTATGGGAAAAATACTGATAAGAAATAAATCTATTTGGTCAAATGCATAAATATAAAATATATGTAGAGGTATTTTTTTTTAAAAAAATCACAAACTTTAAAAAAAAATTTACCAGATCAACGTGAGCGGAGCATGATTCAAGAAAAAAAAGATAGAACGAGACTAGATACCATTTAGGAAGAAGGTCAAATCTCAATAATCTGTGATGTACAGTGCAATGAAGATTTTCAATGAAATAGTAGAGGATACAAGAAAGGAGGAAAAATAGTAATTTAAATAAAATATACATGTATTGTATATGTTTTGGATTGGTTTTATTAATTATTTAAAAAGGCTGTCTTGCTTGTTTATATTATAGTACATATATAATATGTATATATGAGGGACGTGCAGTAAGAACATTTTAGCACGACTTACATAACTATGCATTTAAAAAAATCTAAACAAAACGTTATATCTCGTTTCTATAAAAATCATTAAAATATCTTTCAAATTTAAATATATCATTATATATATTTATGTAATATAAAGATTTCATTTCGATTTTTTTTCCCAAAATATATGTATTAAGTATATTACGTAATGTAATCATGCTTCGATGTACTCACTGCACACACCTGATATGTTCATGAAGATGATTTTGATTTTAATAATTTTAATTTTAATAATATAATTTTAATAATACAATATTAAAAATATTATTATTTTTCCGTTTTAAATCTTTGTTTTCAAAAATATATTATTATGTCTGTAAAATTATGTAAATGTTCATCCGCTGGTCAGCATAATATAAAACGAAAAGATTTGTATCTGATGCTGTGAGCTATAATATTCTTTGAAGAAGGAAATTGGGATCGAGATATAGCAAATCATGAGTTGCACGTAGACACTGAATTGACATATATCGTATGACACTAATCGACTTTTAAATACACACCGAAATTTACAAAAGAGCACATTTAAAAAAAAACAAAAAGCGCAGAAACGAGAAATTACTTTCGTCTCTATTTTTTGCAGCTACGTAGGAAAGCAGGTCACTGCACAAAGGCTTTGCCTAATTTTGAAAATAACAGAAATATTGATGAAACGTGTTCTCATTTCACCCGGGACTCCAGTAAAAAAAAAACGTGTCCCTTTTATCGTTTATTCAGAATGTTAATCAAAAACCTACTCGAGAGCCAGATTATAACCCACAACCCGCTGAATAATACAGAACGTCCTCCCCGCGGTGAAATCCTGGATGGAACAGCAGAGACGGTCCCGTAAACAAGTGACGGGATACATCCCGGCAAAGTTTCGGGTCTGCATCTTGCTTGTTACCGCACGCGATACGACTGCCAATCTGCATTGATTTAGAAACTTTGATACAAAGACGACGAACTGACTAATAAATACTGTGAGTGAGCGTCGTCCGACAAACATCTGAAATGGAACAACTAGACCGGATAAACAGACAAATAACATCAACTAGAATAAACCTCATTGATGGATTTGGTGTTTACATTGTAGAGAATCATAATGACAGATTATTAAAAATAGTTAATTATGATATTTAATATTCTCTATCCCGTCGCGCTTAGGGTAATAAAGTGAATTATTTTGAAAGTTTGGAAATTAAAAAAAAATTAATTCAGGTATAAATGCTCTTCACAACATTACCTTCATTACCTCTTCTCTCAATATTCCCGTTACAATCAAAACCACCCATAACCGGTAACTTCATTTCTCCAGTACAAAACCATTATTTTATTCTCGAACTTAATTATTTAAATTTGAAAAGAATCATTGTTAAAATTATTTATTTAAAAAGCAGTCAGTTTGATACTTAACCTGTCGATGAGAGATTCTGTTTCTCTCGAAACTAGTAGTGAAAAAATAAAATAATTTTAAAAACTCAAGTAGAGATAACATAAAAAATATACTTAAATATTTTTAATAATCTATTAGAATAAACTTATTTAATACTAGATAAAATTACATAAAATAACAAAATAAAAAACAAAAGTTTAAAAATTAACTTTTTTACCATGGGCAAAACAAGATAAAAATATCACATTGTTTCATTATCTTATATTGCCATTACGTAGAAGATATAAAAGAGTGTAATTCCATTCGAAAATATGAAATAGTGTAGGTAGGAAACCCCAAATATACGTACCCGGACTAAAATGTCCTTTATTTCAAATACTCAAGTATACAAACATAAAAAAATTACGATATTCTACTAATTTTTTTTTTTGATGTTTATAGCGTTAACTTTGTGGTTGAACATAATAATTTAATTGAAAACTAACAAACTTTGTATAAACCACACTGGTTGTTTTATACATCTACCGGTTTCGATACTGTATATTCGTCACTTCGCACAATTGTGCGTCCGTCCTGATGAAGATTCAGTATAGTATCGAAACCGGTAGACGTTTAAAAAAAAAATAACTTGAATTTAGCTAACTAAATATTTAATTTATATCCTTTCAACGTGTTAACTCATTTTTATGGAATTGTATAAAAAAAGGCCTACACAGTATTATAAATTCACAGATAAACATTATTCCACTTTCAAGCTAAACTTTTGTATTGTAAAATAGGACTAACTTAGTGGTCTCCCGGGAGTATTTCGTCGCTAGCACAAGCACGTCATTTTAATATTTTAGTTTTTTTTTACACAATTTATTATAATAATACATAACGTATTGGGTAATTCGTAGACCAATTATAGAGATCCACGGCATAAAATGTTAAGTCAAGCAATAAAGAGAACATATATTAAAAAGAGGGATAGGAGTGGGAGTTAGAGGGGGAAGTGGAGTGAGGTGTATGGAATTGTGGCTGAGTGGAGTGCGTGTGTATTCTGTGCGTGACGTTGTATACAGATATGGGGGTATGTGTAAAGAGTGATGAGAGTTTGGCTGTGGTGTGTGTATGATGATGGTCGGTCTCAGTTTATCCGGTGAAGATATAGCAACAAGTAATATAAGTGGTTTAAATACGATTTTTAAGAGCTGAGATGTTGGTATTAAATATATCAATGTCATTGAAGTGGTCATTGTATGCTTTGCATGTTCGCTGGATGAATGAGTTCTGTGCATAAGAGGTTCTGCTTATGGGTACATAGAAGAGCACGGACTGTCGGGTTCGCCTTGATGGAGCGTGGAGAGAAACCAGCTCCAATTGGCTGGGACAGTCAATATGTCCCTGAAGTAACTTGAAAAGTAGTATTTGATCAGCTCGTGCTCTTCTATGTTCCAGGGTTCTCATGTTATAGAAATCCATTGCTTCCATATATGAGTCGAAATACATGCCGAATTTACCATTGAGGCGACGCAAAAACCTGTTCTGAATTTGTTTTATTCTCGCAATGTATGTAGTCTGTTGTGGATTCCAGACCTGAGATGCATACTCCAAGTGACTGCAAACTTAGGAATAATATAAAATTTTTAATGAGTGAGGATTTTTGAATTGTTTGCAGGTTCGAAGTATGAATCCCAGCATACTGTAGGCTTTGGGGATAATATGGTCAAAGTGCGCTTTAAAAATAAGTTTACTGTAGAGAATTATTCCGAGGTCTTTTAATTCGCATTTGTTTTGTAGTTGAGCGTTATTTATTGAGTAGGCAAACTGAATGTTATTGGTTTTCCTGGAAAATGTCATTTGAAAGCATTTTTTCGCGTTAAGAAGAAGTTTGTTTATATGACAGTAAGCAGAAACGCGGTTAAGATCTTCTTGAATTTTTCGGCAATCGTCTAGGGAGTTCACTTTTGCGAAAATTTTCATATCATCCGCATAAAGTAGGAAATTAGCGAAATGAAAGCAGTTTTGTATATCGTTTATATAGATTATGAACAGTAATGAACCCAGTAAACTCCCTTGAGGGACTCCAGAGGAGAGGCGAGTTCGCTCGATTATTTCGCTTTATTTATCGCATCGATTATCTCACGATTGGCCACCCTGGCCGCCGTTCTTGACCTACTTCGAATTGAGCGAACTGTCAAAACATGACACACCCTTGGCGTTGTTCCGTATTTATACCCAAAATGCTGGTATTTTTTTTCTAACTTCCTAGATTATTCTAGTGTTTAGGAGAAGATTCTCGTCGCTTCTAGACTGTTCTAGTCATTTGTAGACGTTTCGCGAAGGTTGTAGATAATTGTAGACCGTTACAGATGCTGCGAGAGTGTTGTGACATATTGCAAGGGATTTGGATAGTGTGCTATTCCTTCTACTTGCCATTCCGTGACAGCACATATTTTTTTTTCTTTAATATTAGGTCCTTACATATGAAATTGGCGTTTTGCCGTACTGGCAAATTTGATCTCAAATATCTTCTCTTTGGTTAGGAATTCCAAATCCAAATTTATACAGCTATTTACTCATGTATTTGTATTTTGAAAATTATAATTCATTTGTTTTTTCCTCAATTGTTTTTTTCTTTGCGTCACTCAGTTAACAAAATGAAAAACTTGAAATATCGCGTTATTTACGAGTACGAGTTCCACCGTGGCACCAGTGCTGCAGAAACGGCTCGAAGGATTAATGATGTGTATGGCGACGGTGCCGCAAAAGAAAACACAGTGCGTTTTTGGTTCCAACGTTTTCGTTCTGGAAATTTCGACCTGCAGAACAAGCCCCGTGGACGGCCGGAGACCAAAGTTGATAATGAAGAATCGAAGGCTATTGTGAAAGTGGATCCATCGCAAACCACATCCGAGTTAGCTGCAGGCTGCGGTGTTAGTGATAAAACTGTTTTAATCCACTTGAAGCAAATTGGTAAGGTGAAAAAGCTTGAAAGGTGGGTACCTCATGAATTGAGTGAAGCAAATCAACAAACGCGCGTTGACTGCTGCGTTGCATTACTCAACCGGCACAATAATGAAGGGATTTTAAATCGAATCATTACCTGTGATGAAAAGTGGATCCTGTACGATAATCGGAAGCGCTCATCGCAATGGCTGAACCCTGCCGAACCAGCCAAACCATGCCCCAAGCGAAAATTGACTCCAAAAAAGTTACTTGTGAGCGTTTGGTGGACTAGTGCTGGTGTCGTTCACTACAGCTTTCTTAAATCTGGCCAGACGATTACGGCAGATGTCTATTGTCAGCAACTGCAAACCATGATGGAAAAGCTAGCTGCTAAACAACCGAGGCTGGTTAATCGCTCTAGGCCACTGCTGCTTCATGATAACGCTAGACCACACACTGCACAACAGACGGCTACCAAATTAGAGGAGCTTCAATTGGAATGTCTAAGACATCCACCGTACTCTCCGGACCTTGCCCCAACAGATTACCATTTTTTTCGAAATTTGGATAACTTCTTGCAAAGGAAAAAATTCAACTCCGATGGGGCAGTCCAAACCGCCTTCAAAGATTTTATTGATTCCCGTCCGAATGGATTTTTTAGTAAAGGGATCGATGAACTACCTATGAGATGGCAAAAGTGCATAGATAGCAATGGTACATACTTTGATTAAATAAATATATTATAATAAAAAAAAATCGGCTTTATGTTCCTCCCATACTAAACGCCAATTTCATATGTAAGGACCTAATATAATCGAGAGTCTAGTGTAGGTACTTGTAATAATAAACAAACAAACTTTTTAATATCCCGATAAATTAATCATCGCCATGCAAAAGCCCCCGC
The DNA here is from genome assembly GCA_016648135.1 of Agrypnia vestita. Classification (NCBI taxonomy): domain Eukaryota; kingdom Metazoa; phylum Arthropoda; class Insecta; order Trichoptera; family Phryganeidae; genus Agrypnia; species Agrypnia vestita. Next base: position 22,263 of record JADDOH010007956.1, on the reverse strand, counting down.
TGCCCAGTCAGAATATTAACAGATTTATGACAACACAGTATTAAATAATTCTATTAATCCTCTCCAGAGCAGATTAGTCACTACTTGAATTAATTCAATTTAGAGTTAGACAACTGTAACTCTGTTTACATTGCGGTCTCTTCTGAGTTATTCTGCCGTGGGTCGGTTTTTGTTACAGTCGAACCCAGGAAAGAGCACAATATTATATGGCGATCGTGAAAACCTACGTCGCAATGTTTTTTTTTTTATACTATATTCTACTATATTTTACTATATATACTATATTTTTATACTATAATATACTGCTTAATTATATTCATTTTTTAATTGTTTGCTTATTGTTAGTTTTTCTTTTTTAATTTATTGTCCCACATAAATGCATTAATTATCGCATATTTAGTAACTTTTTTCCTCTTATATACATTTATGTACTATAAAAAAAACTATATATGTATAAAGGTGTAAGTCCCTCTCCAGAAATAAGAGTTAGTCTCTTTTTGAAGAGTTACAACGATATAATAAATAAATACATTTTTGTATAAATATACTAAAAATTAACTATAAAAAAAGGTAATAATGCTGTATGTAATTAAATTTAAAAAAAAAAATGTAACACTTATTTCCTTACTTACCATCGGGGTAGGCAGAGAGGATAGAGCTCTTCTGTCCTGAAACATAACTACTCCTCATCTACATTCATACATCCTCGCGTACAAGCTTGACGAACATTGAAGCTTCTAACACGACCATTCTCCAGTATCTGGTTAATCTTGTGATGCCACGTCTTCAGTGATCGTCCTCTCTTTCTGGTGCCGACAACCCTTGTGTCATATATTTTTCTTATCATTCTTTCCTCATTCATTTGCTCAACATGCCCAAACCACCTTTCGCGAACCTTTTTTCATTCTATCAACTGTGCTAAGATCAGCTTTAAATTCTTTTCTAACATCTTCATTCTCTACTCTAATATTATTAAACGATTTCCATATGTGTTTTGGAATAATTATTATGGAAATCGTTTAATAATAAAAGAAACATTGACAAAATCAGATTGACAGATCTTTCTTTTGCTCTCCTGTAAAGTTCGAAATAATCACTAACGCCCTTTTGGTTTTCTACCCACGATATATTAAATTGATGTAATATGTATATTCATACAGAAAATGTATTTTTCAGTCAGTTAGCGATCATAGTTGATCGAACCCGCGTACAATACCGAAAGGTTATTAAAGTTCTATCAACTGAAAATAAATATATCTATCATACTCCAAATGCGATGGAGACATGAACCTATTGATGGACTGCTATTAAGTATTTGAAGCGATAACATTTATATTAGAGATCTTAAATATTTAAACAAAAGTAACTTGGTATTTATCTACCTGGATTCTACAATGTAAAATATAGCAACGCCGAAGGGCTTCAGAATTTATTTTAAATTCAATTCAACTAAAAACTAAAAATATTCATTTTTAATATCTAAGAGAAACTTAAAATGCAAAAAAAATCTATTAAAAACCATTTAAAATTATTCAAAAACTTTTTATACTCTGTGCTATCTAAGCATTTAATATAACCCCCATTTTCGGATAGGATAAAATATTTTAGGCACAAAATGGGTCTTAAATTAGATAAATGGAATGGTTACAGTAAAAAATATACATTATAAATAACAAATTCAATACAATGACTAAGGTAATTTTAATTTTAAGAATTTCAAATACATATTCATAATGTAGGTTTCTAATATGCATCATCATTATCATCATATCGATATTATTAGCGAAACAATGACAACAAATTTGAATATTTAGAATTTATTTTACTCTAGGCTGACGAAGGAGCGGATACTCTGAAACCGGACGGCGTTATATTGTAAAATCTAGATGCATAATAAAGAATATATTTTAGATATATTATTTAATATAAATTGAAACAAATACGTCGACATTCAGAAAGACTGTAACTTACAACTGGAAAGCATATAAAGCCTCTCTAGGTTGGAAAGTACATAAAGATGCCTATCTTATTTAAAGCTGGAAAGTATGTAAAGATACCTTATATGACATAAAAATCTAATTTGACGAGAAAAACAATGTTGGTACTGAAAGCACTCCGCCGGTAATGTGATACTGGGTTCCGGTAACAGCTATATTTTTTCTAAACATAGATTTATAATTTGAAACCTCTCTATTTATTTTAATAATGAAGAAACTTTGTGTGTTCTGAATAATTCATCTTCAAAATAAAAATGTGATTTTATTTTAAATAATTATCAGAACGTACAAGATTTGATCTTATATAAGGCCGCTCCGACCCCACCCTCAATTTTGATTTATCGATGTATTAAAAAGGGCCTCTGTACTCCCTTGACCTTTAAAAAATATTTCAACCGATGAAAAAAATATGTAGAAGCTCTCTTCGTTTCAATTATAAATTCCCAGCGGAATAAATTCATAAACATGAAACTAAATAAAATATGTAAATTAACACTCATCCAGTATTTCAGAAATAACAAAAAGGCTTTATACCGAATTATACTCTTTCCTGAATATTTCACAAAAATCCTGGAAAAAGTCTTCAGGGATTAAAAAAATCCGCTTTGTTTTTAGGAGTTTTAAATAAATTTATTACTTATCCTAGACACATTCAAAAAACAACGGAAATAAAATAAACTGCGTAATGGGATCTGTTATTGCCCTGCTGTGAATTCAGTAACGAAATATAAACATTTTGCTTCTGCCAAAAATGTTAGGGAAACGATAATTACGTATATATGTATACAAGTATGTACCTACTTGGCAAATACTTTGTAACGTACAATTTAATAAAGACATATTAATATTAACTCCCTAAGTTTGTTTAAATAGCTGCCTTCAATAAGAAATAATGAACATAAAAAAGCATTTTATTGTTATATCATGAGTATTGGATTTAGTTTTAATTGGTCCTGACGAAGGAGTAGACGTTATTTTGAAATCGGTTAGTTTTTCAATACAAATTAAACGATTATATATAAAATATTTTTTTTATAAATCAATGAATTGTCTCACCACAAGTTATTGCTTTATACAAAAAATGAAAATCATCTTATCTGATCCAATTCAAACAAATAAAATAATATCTATCTTTCATAAATAGCACAATATACCTACCAGACAGCTAGGTACATTATAATTGTAACTATTTAAACTTTTTGTAGACTGACGTTATTTATCCATAAAGAACTCCATTTTTAATTTTTAAAAATTAACAAATCAACACGCGATTTTGAAATTCTTTTTATTATTGAAACCAGGACATAATCTGCCGAAACGATCGTTTTGGTTTGGATACTAAAAAAAATTGAACTTTCAAATTCGTGTGTTGATTTTCTAATTTTTAAAAACTGTAACTATGTTGTGCAATATTGTAAAATAAAAAACTGTAGCTATGCACCAAAAAATATTTGGATAGCACTCTATTATTTGGTCTAGCCTTGGAACTTCAAAAGTTAGGAGATTCAAACCCTTTCGAGAGGGCAGCAAGTTAATTTGTGAAAACAGGTTACACGAAAGGAAAACTGTTTAGATATTCTCCATGTAAATAATAGAGGCCTTAGATCGGATGACTTAGAAATATTATAAATCAAAAATGCCTGAACACCAAAGCTAATATAATTAATAACCAGTTGAATTTTATGAATAACCCATTATTTGATATATTCCCCATTTCGGTGTCTGCATGTCAATTACTTCCACCATAACTGTAATCACACCCCGGTTCAAAAATTAATTTGTTTACTAAAATAAGTAATGGAAAGTTATTATGCGCCCATCCTGACGAAGATACAGTGGTAATCGGTAGATGTTAAGTTAACCCAATTGGTTTATATAAAGTTCTTAATTAATTAAAATTAGTAATTATATCCAAACACAAAGTTAACGCTAATTTTAAAACATTAAAAATAAACGCTTATTTTGACGCGTTAGTAAGACTATTGGTGCGAAATGTCTTATATATATATAAGAAAACTTATACATTTATATTTTGAAACTATTAAAATGAAAGCTTGTAAATCTATATTTTTAAAATCTTAAAAAATAACAAAAATAAATAAAGGAAAGAGAATATTACATGTCGGTAATTGAATATTTGATAAGATAAAAGTACCTATGTTCTTCAGAGTAAACGTAAAGTAAATTACATTAAAAGACATCGATCAAAAAGTTTGAACAATATGAAGTATAAATACTGAAGGATAAAATATATGAAACAAAAATAAAGATGAGGCTGTCATTCAGAAAGAAGGCCCAATATCAAAAATCTATGATGTAAAATTGAATAAAATTAAGAATACAGCAGTGAAATATAAAGGAATAAAAATGTCTAAATTTATAATAAAGCTTTGAAAACGTGTGTTGTGTAAATGCTTAAATATCATAGTATTAATGTGAAGCTACATATGAGAAAAGATTATACACTAACCAAGATATATTATAGATGTCTCATAGAGACAAAATTATATTTTTGTATGGGAAAGTAGGTATGGAAGTCTTTTTGGGTGTTCACAGGTCTTACGACTTATCGCACGGCTGGCTTAAGTGATCACTTTACACAATGTTACGTTCACATTTCCACCATGATAGACAACCACATCTATCGAAATTTTTGGACGTCGTATATGTGTCTCACAACTTTTTTCGAATGGTATTTTTATTACCGCCATCTACAGTCCAAAGATTTTTCATTCCCATAATCCAATACAGATGTCACTATTGATAATAAGGTATCCGTATTTTTGATTTGAGTTTTAAAGCAGTATCCTATCATCTTCCGAAGTATTAATAATTATTTTAATTTTTAACTCCTTTTAAGACCAATTACGTCCAATTATTCAAGAACACAATATTGGTTTTTATCGCCACTACACTACTGTTTGACAAATAATGTTCAAATGTGAGAAAATTAGTTTTCGAACGTGTAAATTCCAGATTCTAGCAGTAATGCTCGACAAATTGTCGTAAGTTTGTATACAATAAACATCAATAAATTTCGCAATTTCCAAGTCAATAGTACCCTCGGCCCGGAGCTGGAAACACACGGTCAGCGGATATTAAGTTTGTCCCACTGCTCGGCAAGTACTTAACTTATTTAACGATCTGTCGGTAAACATAAATAACTGAAATCTTCGGTTCGAATATTTTGTATAATACGGACAAAACAACTTTTCCTTAGTTTGCATTTAATGTCTGAGCGTCGAGTCTCGCCGCAGCTCTTGTTCTTGATTTGCTTATTTACACGTTTTTGAGAATATCAAATAGAGAGATACTTTGCAAAACAAATTCAAAATGAACTCTCTCTCACGATTTTAAGTCTGTAATTCAACAGACAACAAAGATTAACGTAAATTCATTTTCTTTGCGGTTCACCTAATCCGTTACTTATTAATCTGGGAACACTTTACGACGAATATCTGTAAAAGATATTCTGAGACGAAATTAAATATAATAATATTTTTATATGTACGTATGTTCTAAGAACACAGTTACTGGATTTTGTCCGCAGTGGGATGATTAATTAATTAAGATAAATTATATAAGTTTAACATAGATGAAACTATTTATATGAGAAACGTATATGGAAGTATTTTTATAGTATGGCCCTGGGCTTACGTCCTGTACGAGCTAGCTTGATCACTCTACACAATTCAACGTTCATCAATTCAATTGTAAGAACATCCATACATTATCAAATTTTTGAAAAATCGTATATTTTGCAAATCTGAAAACTTTTGTATGTAAGTAAGATAATTTATAGTCTTAGAAACGAAACAATTTATATGAGAAACATGTATGGAAGTCTTTTTATAGGATGACTCATATTCGGACCACACCCTAGTAAATAAAACAACAATACAACAGTTATTGCAAAATATATTGTTTTTTTATTTACACGTTTTTGAGAATACCAAATATACGAGTGTGTGTGTGTGTGTGTGTGTGTGTACAACATCCACATGCTTGACACCAGCGAAGGCTGGTGTCAAGCATGTGGATGTTGTAACTTTGATATATTTTGGCTTATATTTTTGAAACTATCCAATAAATAATTTTTTTTTTCATTAATGTAAACAATAACAACCCTTAATGATTTACATTCTCAAATTTTATGTAATTTATGTGATTATTTTAAATATTTATTCAAAGTTTTCGTACAATATGTATGGCGGCATACTACCGCCGTCTATGAAAATAAATAAAAACACATAATTGACCAAACATATTTCTAAACGAAATGCGTATATACGGTACCTACCTAGTGCAGCAAAATTCAATAATAAATAAATGCACATACATTTTCTTTACTTGTGTTTACTAATTAATAAATATACAGGATTATTTGGAAAACATTAATAACCTCGCAGGACTATATTCCTGCCTTGATTATGACTTGAAAATGTTCAAGCTATCATGACCTAATATCAATAGTTATGGAGACATGCGACATCAAAGTTTGCATTTTTTTTTCAATATTTCAGAATTATTTTTTGTAAAACGTTGGACTATCAATCATTACAGTAACAATACAAGTTAAATAAAATGATAAAAACTCTAAAAAATTCCAATTGGAAAACATTCCAATTGGAATACGAAGGTTTTTATTTTTTTATTTGACACGTATTAAAGGGAACGAATTTTTCATATTCGTTATAAGTTACTGCAATGATAGTGCAACGTTTCACGAAAAATAAGTCAAAAATATTGAAAAAAAAATGCAAACTTTGAAGTCGCATATCTCCTTAACTATTGATATTAGGTCATAATGGCTTGAACATTTTCGACTCATAATCAAGGCAGGAATGTAGTTCTGCGAGGTTTTTAATGTTTTCCGAATAACCCTTTTTTAAATTTTGACGTTAATATTTTTAATTGTGAGATGTGAAATGTTACTCGAGAGGTAGAATAAGATAAGGTCACCTGCTGCAGGCTGAGGCTGGTGACCAGCACCTGCCCGGAGCGGCGCACGCGGTCCAGCCCCACGGGCCCGAAGCCGTAGCAGAAGAGCGCGGCCAGCATGACCAGCAGCTGCGCGGCGGACACCCAGTACGTGAAGTAGGGCCGGTAGTCGCGCATGTCGTCCAGCTGCCGCCGCACCGGCTCCTGCAGCGCCACGGACTTGCGCACCGAGCGGCTGCAACCACACCGAGGGCATTTCATTTCATATGCATATTCGTTACATACTGCTGGAAGAATCCAACCAAAAACAAATGGAACTGAAAAAATCGCTTCTAAAAAATTGGACCTACGAAAACCTAATACGTCGATATTTAATTAATTATTTTATAAACAAAAAAAACTCCCCATACCAAATTTACAAAGATTATTTTATAAATAAATCTCACCCCTTAGACTGTATAAGTAATAGACATAGAACAAAGGGGCAAATAAAGATACCATCTTTAAGAACCACCATGGCACAACATCATTATACATACTTGGGAATTAAATGTACAATACATTGTTGTCGCAAAACAAATTTAAAGAAAGGAACATTCCAAAATACGAACAGTTTAAGAAAGAAGTCAAATCTTTGATTTTGGACAACGATGTATTGTAACATTGCCCACATGTCTCAAATGGTTACTGTATAATAAAAAAAATTAATACTTCTAAATGGTTTCTGCTTTTATACTTTAATTTAGCCTGTAAATACTCTCATAAGCTCGAGATTTGCCTCATATTGTGGGGAGTATAATGTCTGTAAAATGTGGTACCATAGAATAAATTCATTATAAAAAACATTATGTATCTACTGTATAAATAAATATAATAAATAAAAACATTTTTTTCTTAGGGCTCATTTCAGAGATGTTTTTAAATGTAATTGTAAGAATTTTTTTTTCTCTAAGATAAAAGACGCGTTTTACAAGTTAGATTCATTTTACAAAATGCCTAAATGTATGAAAAAAGTAGTTATTTTTTCAATATGTATTTTAAATACGTTAGATATTTTCTAAAAAATATTTTTGGGTAGTAATAGTAGAATGAAAAAGTGGCATAATGTGTCCATGCTACATGGATGTTTAACAATATTTTTTGCCAATGATTTATAAATTTCAAACAGTCAAACCATTTTTTTTAAATTTATGAGTCAATTCAACGGTGATGGCCGTGTTACAAAAATATTGAATTTATAAAAAAAACTATAGCACTTGGATCTTGGACGTTTTCAGCACATAAACATATTGTAATGAACTGTCCATATACGCGTATAATTCGTTTTTAGTAATTTGTGGGTTGGACGCCTTCTGCATAACTACGTTTAATTAATGTAGCGAAACACTTCGCAAAAATATCCAGGTTGAGAAAAGCACCTAGATGTAATGTGACCTCACCAGGAATCGAACGTCATGCCTACCTACTGGACTACAGGGTCACTAAGAAGTGCTATCAGAAAAATGTTTATAAGAATAGTAGTATCCTTACAGATTATTAAAATTAAGTATATAACTGCATTTATATACGGTATTTTATAAGAGGTATAGAACTTTAAAATAAATAGTAATAGTAATGGCCAAGGTAATTAATTGGCTTTATTGGAGAGACAATTTTACGCCATTGGCGTTTACATATGAGCACGACACCACAATCTTCGAAACAATTTTGCACAATTTTCGAGCGTTGTTCTAGCATAAGTCTAGTTCATGGTAAAATGGTACACCAAACTGAGCACTAATCAGCTGTCAGTCTTCGAATCGGCTGTCGCTGAAAAAAGTGTTGCAAATTCAGAAAAAAACCTATAAAGCCATATACAAAATTACCACAATTTTTGTGTATTATTTAATTTTAAAGTTCTATGCGTCTAAAAAAACAATAGTTTTAAATTAAATACGTTGGCACATATCTAAAACGAAAACAAAAATAGTGGTCAAAATAAACAGTTAATTAATTTTTTTTAATAAAAATGTTAACCAATGATTTATTATTTTTTCATGTATTGTGAATATTGTTAAAACCCTCGTACCTAGGAAGAATGAAAAATAACGGCAAAAAAACAATTAAAATATTTATACAAAGAAAACGTTACTACAGTAAATATATAATAAAAACAATGTTTAAATAAAACATTACATAATAACGTTAAAAAAACAGACATCATTTTCACAAGTTATTTCTCAGGACTTTTCAAATATAAATAAAACAAAAGAGAAGCGTCGTCGCAACACAAAATGAATTCACGACTGCAGTTTTGAAGAATAAATAATTCTTATTTACTATCTTAGCTATTGTGTTCCATTGTTTTAAGTATATACAGAAATTATATTCGTAATGCAAAAATAACTTCTCCAAAGAACCTCATTTAATCCTTTATGTTTATATTAAATTTTCTATAATTTAAATACAATTTTTGTATTGATTTTGAACGAATGTAAATTATACTAGTACATATCTATATAAATGTCAAAACGAGAGATAAATACACCATTTTCACGTGAAATAAAGTCAGTATTTTCTTTGCTACTAATGGGAGAATTGATACGTACCTGACAGTTTTTTAGGTTTGGCAAACTGGAAACTGATTCAGTTACCTTTGCAAGAAATCCTTTTACGTTTCAGAAGCCAAGCTAAAAGACATTTTAGTGGACGCTTATGGCTCGCCGCTACGAAGAACCAGCGCTGCTTGCGTCTTCGCCGCGATCTGCGACAGCCGCCCCGAAGGCCTTTGACTTCTTTGCCACTGACGAGCTCACGGACGTCCCAAGGATCTCTCGTCCGATGCCGGACCATCGCTACTGCGACGCTCTACTATAAAAGGCCCCATTCAGGGCCGCAATCTGACTTTCCGGTCGTCTCAATTACCTTCCTCCTTCTCCCCTCTCTCGCTTCCCGTTGCCCTGAGTGTTAGATCAAGATGTTAAACCAAATTAATGGAATAAAATCATCTTTTCAATAAAGCCAATGCCATGGCCATTACTACGATTTTTGAAATTATACTTCTTTTGGTGCATTTAGGGTAAATTTTTTATTGTAATTGAAGTTGTGCACGCGTAACATTCGCGGCATGTTGCGGAATTGCGAGACCATGAAGTTAGTTTTTAAAGTGAAATTTTAATATGCTACGAAATGCGCGCATATCGTTGCGCATCAGAAGTTAGCCGTCAAAGAGAGTAAAATGTGTGTATTTCATGGCAATTTTCAAAAATTTATTCACTTGAAATTAATGTTCCGGTAATGTAAATAATATATTTTCGATCATCTTAAATTGAGTATCAATTCAAAAGCTGACGAATTATTGGTTATTGAATTGAAAATTAGAACTGTTTATAGTCGAAATGCCAAAAAGGAGCTTCTCGTACAGATTTTTGTATTTCATATTATTGTCGATGTTTGACTGCGTTTAACAGAATGTCACCAGTTTGAATATGTCTGCTGGTAAAACCTTGTAATTACTAAGCGATTCTTGGCATCAGATTTTTAATAATGAAGACGATGACGTCTATTGCGAAACCTTTTTGTTTTAATACGTGATTTTTTATGTGTGCCAAAGAAGAATACTTGCGTGTGTATAAGACATTTTAAAGATTTATACCCCTAAGTTTTACCGCGTCAAGGAATGGTACCTTCTGCAGCAGACACGTATTGCTTGCCCAACGTAAATTGGCGTGCGGCGACTTTGGAACTAAAACCCGTCCCGCCCGCACCCGGCGGTAACCCCTCGCCCCGTCATTCAGTTCAATCTCGTATTTGAGCGTGAGCTGTGACATCTTGATTTCCAATATACACTGAATTATTACGTCCAAAACATCCAAATCAGTCCGGGATGGTGCAAAAATAATTGCCGATGAAGTATTAAAGTTTAGCGAAGCTGAAAAAGCAAATAATGGACCTATATTACCGCCAGAGCATGTTCGGGAGGTTAGCGGCCTTTGAGTTATGGTGCTACAGGCGCATGGCGAGGATTCATTGGTCAGAACATATCCGAAACGACGAGGTGTTGAGCAGGGTGGGCGAAAAGAGGCGGCTCCTTAACAAAATCGCCCAACAGCGAGCAATTTGGATAGGCCATAATATAAGGCATCCGGGCATGCTTTTAACCATTGTCGTAAGATGTGCGCTGTAGCACCTACCAAGAGATGAAGAGGCTGGCAGGTGACAGAGAGGAGTGGAGAGGGCGAGTGCTTGTTGCAGACCAAACAGATATAGCGGCCGTCTTTAGTGTCGGTGGACATTGCGTACTCACCCGAAGAGGCCGCCCACGAAGCCCATGCCGTACTGGCGGCGGTCGGAGTTGTCCGCCAGGCGGTCGAGCAGCGGCGCGGCCACGCGGCGGCCGTCCCCCACGGGCGGCGTGGCGGGCACGGCGCGCGGCCGCCCGGCGCGCACCCAGCCGCCCGCGCGCCCCTCCACCGGCTCGTCGTCCGGCCGCTCCGGCTCAACGAGGAATTGCCTGCAAAAGTGGACAAATTATTTATTGTATTCAAGAGCACATTCTTATTGTGAAGATGCAGTTTTTCAGAACAAACTTCTGTGAAATTTAAAACCAAATTTATTAATCAAGAATGTTCTTAGGTTTAAAAATTTTCGGTTCGAATGCAAAATGATGGCCGGTATCCAGAAAATGCTCAGCCAGTGCTGATTTTTCTGGATGACCGAGTTTGCATGCCCGTTTGTGCTCGTTGACCTTTTTGGAAATTGTACGCGCCGTTTGTCCCACGTATACTTTATCGCAGTCTTGACAATCGAGTTTATACACACCGTCTGTTTCTAAGCCATCTCGATCCTTCTCCTTAAGGATTAAGGACAACTCAAAAATTAAGGATCTCAACAAATCCTTAATTTTTGAGTTGGTATCAAATACTGCCTTAATGTCTCTTTTCTTGAGAGCTCAGGCAATTCTGTCTGTAACACTTTAGACAAAAGATAGAAAGGCGATGCCTTTGCACTCAGGTTCTGTGTGTTTTTCAGGGCAAACAGACCTCGTTCTTACGACGCGTTTTATCTGTCGCTTATGATACAATTGCCTTCCAGTGCGTCGCTGAGTGTTGTCATTTCTTCATGTGGATGTTCGTCTTGGCATATCTTTTTGGCCTTCGTGGCCAAAGTGTTGATGGGACCTCTTTTGTGGGAATTCGCATTTAGATAACGGTTCGTATGCGTAGGCTTCCTATAAACTCTGTGTCCGAAACTACTAGTTTCATTTTGCATTCGAACCGAAAATCCTTGGAAAGCCTAAAAGTCACCATACGCGTCTTATCAAGGAAGCACTAGAAATCTACTAGCACCCGCTAAATATTAATAGAGATGATAACTCAAATTAAAAACATCTTAGTATCCGGCGCTTCAAAGTCATTCTTGTCGCAGACTCCGCAGAGATAGTGATCAGACAACAGATGAATCATACACGCGACACAATACAACACATCATGACTTCGGCACGGTATTGCAAACCGATACTTAACAACAACACCAACACTCACAACAACACATCAGTCCTGATGATGGACCCTGCAATAGGATCCGAAATGTCGGCCCTAAAGGTCTTAACAACACGGCATAATACCCAGGTAAACACAAACACGAAAATTTATTAATCAATTAGAAATGCAGAAAAATCAAATCAACGAAAAATATTTTTGCTACTACCGGGATTCGAACCCAGATGATATTTCTGCATGTCTTTCTAATCGACTAATGAACTTGGTTTTGTAACGCCAACGTAATTTATTCTCAAAATAATTCCATAGATGGCGCTAAAAAGGCTATATATTTTGATTGACAGCTAAGGAACTAGTTTCAAAGTCTGCTGAGAGATGGCGCCAAATGTAATTAATAAACCCACACACGAAAGGTGGTTATCATTATGTAAACGAAGATCAGTTAGTACCTATTGATATTCATTTAATTTGAATTGTTAAAATGAAACGTTTTAATTTGTGTGAAAATTTTTCACAAACAACTGACAATCGACCTTTTCAGAAAATTATAATATACCAGTGAATAATACATATTTAATAATTGATAAAGTTTCTAATATAAAATAATAGCGTTAAATGTTGTTTCTCTTTTTAGAGCAACGCAAAAAAGCTTTTATTTAAAAAAATAACTAAAATATTTGGGAAACCACATTATATCAAGTACCAAGTTCAGCCTAATTACACTAAACGATGGCGCCACTTTCGCTGGTAAAATATTAATGGAACGTAACTAAAAATATTTAAATACTACAGAATATAAATACAGACATCGAAGTCCGAGCCTTTGGCCTTCGCTAGCTGGCCTACAAAACGTAACAAACAGAGGATCTAGTCTGGGGACCCAGTAGAGGAATCTGTAGTTACTCCAGTAGCGACGAGAGGACAGCAATCCACGGAGGACCTGGTCTGGGGACCCAACAGCAGAATCCGGGGCTAGTCGCGGAACTACAAGGCGCTTGCCCAGTTTGTCACCGAGGACTACTCTTTATTTGTACCCACGCCCCTGAGGAAGTGTACCCAATAGCTCGAGCGGATAGAACGACGTCCGTTAGACCGCGTTATAGTTTTAAATTTCACAGATCTTCGTTCTGAAAAATTGCAACTTCACAATAATAATATGTTCTTGAATATAATATATATGTGTTGTATCTAATGTGTACAAAATTAAAAAAATAATTAAACATTTCATTGAAAGTACGAGTATATATATTTCACAAGCGCATTCAGAAAAAATGAGTTGGAAATTAGTTTATGGGCTCATTAAGAGATGGCGCTAATTTCCTACCGAAGTGATTTTGTGTGAAATTATATACTTTAACTTTACTAAGTAAATTAAGAGTATAATATAATATAATAAAAGAGAACTTTACTAAGTAAATTAATAGTATAATAACTGATAGAACATTGTGTCAATCTTTTTTGCAACTCCCACAAACTAAATTTTACAAGTACCTATACACAAAATCGATTACAGGATTCGTTAAGACCAGAATGTAGAAAATTATGATATTACAATAATATACCTATATACTTGATTATATTCCAATAAAAAAAAATAAGCACTTCCTTGTAAAAAATCACCGAATTTCCACTAAATTTAAGGCTGCCAGAGTGATGTAACCTCTTAATACGTATAAAAACAAACAATAAGATTTTTTCTTAAATAATAGTTATACAACTTTGGGGTAACATTACTCATATTAATAAAAAGAAAACACTTTGACAAAACCACTACTTATTGAATAATCATCATGTTTCGGGACCAAGGGCTCCTTCATCAGGATACAAAGTACAGTAGCCGGCAAACATCTTGAAATTTTACGGCGTAGTGGGGGGAAGTTTGCGCATGTACCATTTCACCAAGGAGACCCAAATTTTGTCTTCTGCGCATTCCCCCACTACGCCAAAAAATTTCAAGAAGTTTGCCGGCAACTTTACCTATTATTAAAAATTAAAATTGAAAGTACAGACATTCAATAACTGATCAGGAACTAATGTGAAAATAAATTTATAAGTTTTAATTTTCTATTAACACTATTTATAATTTTTAAAATGTCTAATTCATCTACATATCTGTAATCTTGTGTTATTTGCATGAACATAAATTTTTTTAAACATTATTAATATGCAAAAAATTATCTGTGTCCAAAAGCTGATTAGAAAATTCAGAGTAGTTATTGCTATTTAAAAATCTTAAGTGCTTCCTATTTCTAGCTTTTTTTGAACTTGTTTTATTTATTTATGTACGTACTGTATACTTTTGCTCTGTTTTTTCTCTTACATATTCTGTTAATCAACGTTTTATTTCTTTTAACTTTATTTTTTTCAGTGAATCTATTGTTTATTCATTATGTATTTTCAAAGGCTTATATTACTAATATAAATAAAATTAAACAAGATAACAATGTAAGTAGAATAAGAGTAAGATATTATATAATAATCTAACGAGATGCCGGAATCCGGAGGAATGGAAAACCTTTCGAAATTTTGCGAAGACTACAATACTTTTACCAATACCGCGTAAACAACAACCTCATTAGGGAATGAACATGCAGAGGCGGCTGACATTTTTGCTGATAATATAACTGTGTATAGGACAAAGTTGATACAATTTTTTACATCTCAACTAAATGGTAATGGATAATAAATTTTTCTTTTTCTTTTTACTACTTAAACTTCTCTTTTTAATTTACACAAATCTATAAGATGTACTTGAATCTTTATAACTGCAATCTATTTCTTCTTCTTAATACTTACAACCATTTTCTTATTACTACTTAAACTTATCATTTTAATTTACACAAATCTATAAGATGTACTTGAATCTTTTTGCCTGCAATCTAAATTTAGATAAATCTATTATATATACTTGTACCTTTTAACTGTATATCTATCTTATGTTTTTTTTTTAAATTTATATTTTGTATATTTTGTAAAATCCCATAAGGGCGTTAAATAAATAAATAAATAGATAAATACTATGGAATACTCTGGAATGTCTAGGACACCCTCATGAACACTGAAAGGGTCGAGCGTCCGCTGAAAATGTGAAGAGGGTTATCGAAACATCTCGAAAGCGGTGTCACCTATAAAAGGCGGAGTGAGTTCATTGTTTTGACGTTTAACGAATGCCAAGTTAGTAGCAAGAGAACCGCAAAGCGGTGTGACCAATGCGTGGTTAATCGAGTGACAGATATCAGGCGAGTACCTACCTACAAGCGAGAAGCTTTTTCCGACGTGCTAAAATTGAACGGGATATTCTAGAAAGTGGTCGAAGCGATAGAAACAGCGTTAATTAGTGTGAATTAAGGAAAAGTGCTAAAAGTAAGTTCGTGTCCAGTGGCTTTTTGCTTAATTAATAAAAACTTGAATTTGTCTAATTGTTTCCTTTGTCACCTACAGCTATGTCCCATGACGAAAATGTTTCAAAATGTTCAAAAGCACTTTCCTTAAGAAATTTTGTTGGGGTATCAGCTGAATATGTTCTGTACTATGTTAAAAATGGTCTTTACTTCCGACATGATGGGGTAGCCAGTCACAATGTACAATATACAAGAAATGATACATTGCTCAGCTGGAAGATCCGAACAATCAACAACAAAGCCAGTGAAATGTAATAAATTAATTCTATAGGAATATCTTTCCACACAAAAACGTATTCATCTTTCGTGTAAGGTGTCTATTGTAAAGAATCCGTAATAAGATCGTTATATCACGGAATAATCTGTTACCCGGATATATATCCATGACAACAAAGGAAAATACATTTATTGAGAATATACGAATCTTACTTCAAAAAAAAAATTTAGCATTATTTGAATATTAATGCACGATAAATAAATATTAATGTTGAATAATAAATACTAAAAACTAGAAAAAAATACGAAAAGAAATATGTACCTCGTAATATTCTAATCACAATTTTATAATCACACTTGCTTTAATCCGTCAAAAATGACGTACTTTTAATATACATTTCGGCCGCTTAGCGTTTTGGTTACTTAAGCGTTGTTATATACAGAAATATGCATTTGTTGCTTGTTAAACTTCATTATTATTTTATACCTCATCATTATTTATGCCTGTAGCGTTAGTGACGGACATTGTTACATATTTAATTATGCATTTTGAATCTTAATGATGGACAGAACTTTCTATGAACCACAATATTTTTTTTAACGTCGAACGATTTCGATATCATCGTATCTTCGTAAGAACGGACGCACAATAACTGTTCCTCAATAAAACTATGTAAATAAATTAATTTCAGGGTGGGGATCCGTTCTCATTTGTGCTGAGGGTAAGAGATTGATGGGGGATTGGGGGAAATTAACAATTTATTAAACAACAAATTTTCGTTTGATTCAAGTGGTTATGAATAATGTAGGTATGTAAGATTTAGTGTTGAGATTTTATTAATTTCTAAATAATTTGATCTGAGGCATGTAGAATTTTTATGTAAAATTTCACTGTTTTCTTTTTTATAGATAATATAGTTAAAGAAATGTAATAATTTATTATGCGGATAAAATATATTTTACGAAAGTTATTATTACTTAAACATCTTATTATGTTAAAATTCAAAAGTTTTTCGGCAAATCGCTTCCAAAATTTCTATGCCTTAAATCTGCAATAATTTTGTAAAAGTGCTTGTCATATGGAATTTGTGCCAAAAATCACTAAAACCAGTTAATGACTGTTGGTGCTAAAGTGTGGAATATGTACGCTAGTATACCGAAACGAAAATAAAATTTCAACCTGATAATTTCTATTTAAAAAAATATAATTTTATAAAATTAATGACTTTTTTCATCCGCAAACAGCCTTGGCAAAAAAACGTATTTATGACTTCTTGCTCTCATAGTTCACATAAAAATAACCCATAATGCCTTCTAACTCGGTTGTGTCAAAAATGTCACTTATTGACTTCTTGCGCTACGATGTATTCAACAGAACAAATAAATATGTGCATTTAAATATAAAGTAATATCCCAGGTACTGTAATTAATTTCTTCAAGACGGTTTTATACCTGAATTGTACATATTTCTTCTCAAACTCCAATCTAAGTTATTCTGTCGTTTATTTATTATTACGGTTACTTTTCAGTAATCTCGAAGAAAAATACATTACTAAGATACAAAAGATACAAAAACGGCTTAATATTATTACAAAAACGACATTGAAAAACCTTTTCAAAATGTCGATAAATAGGTTTATTTCATTTTAATTAAATTTCACAACTTGGCTACCACGACTTTATCAAAGTATTTGATTTCAATTAACACTTGTCGAAATTGTTTTATAAGTTACATCAATATTCTAATGAATTTGCAAGAAGGTTTGTATTGATTACAAAAATATTTTAACTAACTTTTAAAATGGTCCTATGATATGGAAATCATAATTAATACAAAAAATCACAATGTTTGCACTCAATTTAATATTAAACAAAATATAATTGCCAATTATTTTCATTGCATTCACAATTATATTATTACGAGGGTACTTTGTTGAATTTGCGAAGTGTCTCTACCTAGGTTTAATTACTGAAGAATATTTCGAAGGAATTCCAATCGTAAGGTAGATTTTATAAAATTCTGTCAAATAAATGTCAAATATAAAATCAAACATAAAAATTTCATCGTCTGTCCGTCCGTCATTCAGTCTATCTGTCACCGTAACTTCGTGTAACGTCCGTAATTTCGTTCGAATTCACGGATAAAAAAACGAAATTAAACAGCCGAAGATGGGGCTTGGAAGCTGGTTTAAGTGATCACTTTATGCAATGCAACTTTCACCAATTCCACCGTAAGAATATTCACACAAAAAAAAATTCGAAAGTTGTATTTATTTTCTAAATCTGCATTCTTTCAAATATTTGAAGTGACTATGCTAGAGACACTTACAGGCCTTTCCGTGATAAATGGGTAGTCTGCATAGATTTCATCGCTGATAATGATACCTATTTATTTTGTAAAAGTGGAATACTAAGATTTTTTTTGTTTACTACTACAATTTATCTTAATTAATGATTTTATTTAAATTTCAGAGAATCAGAATACCGTAACATTAAATAGGTTAGTTTCACTTGGAAGAATCATACGATGTGAAGGTAATTTGTGAATCGCAATTTCCAAAATCATTAACAATTATGGCTCGAGGATACTGAATTAATTATTCTCACGCAGAATAATAAATTTTCAGTATTCTTACGCCCAACTCCAAACTTTGAGGCGGAAATAAGGGAGTGGCGTGGATATTAAATGACACGGCTTACCTGTAATTATTAAATTGAACGATAATGAGTCACCAAGTTTTCGTTTTATTACTTTAAAATTCTGTAGCTTTTTGAAATATTCTTCTACATTTTTTACTTTTAGTACTGCATCTTCTTCATTTCTTCTTCTTTTTCCTAGCACTGTCCCAACTCATTGCCTAGGTAGGCTGTTGGAGTCGGCTCTTATCGTTCTCAGGCTGTATCTTCTTCGGTTCTGTGTGTCGCTTTCATCTAGGCCGTTTCTCTGAAGGACTTTGAAGCGTTGAGTCATCCAGGAGTTCTTTGATCTTCCTCTGGATGACTGTCGATGAAGCTCCACAGACATCCTGCTTTATCGTGTGGACTCCGTATTATGTGCTCGTACCATCTCAGTTGTCTATTGGTGTCCGTGACACCCAGACTACCACGAATGTGTGAACTTTTAATCCTATCTTTTGCTGATATTTCTGTCGACCATCTAAGCTTTCGCATGTCTGCTGTTTCAATTTGCCTAGAGTAGGAACCGTGCTTAATCCAGCATTCGGAGCCATACATAATCGCGGGTCAAACAATAGTCTGGTATACCTTTCCTTTAAGTTTTAGAGGCATTTTCGGGCCACTGTCATTTTTAAGTACTGCATATCAATTAGCAATATTGTCACTGGATCAAATTTTTAGTACCTACTGTATATCAATTAGAAATATGTATTTGCAGAGAACATTACATTTTTGTTCATTTAAGTATAGTAACTATTACACTCATAATACTGTTAAATTTATTTATTTATTTATGTAGTGACAATAAGAATTAACAGAACCAACTAACTTACATCATGCCGTTTCCCCACGGGGGTGCAGAGAGGATAGAATGCCACACCTTTCTACCATGACACATTATTATTGCCTCATACACATTATTATTGCCTCATCCACATTAATACATCTTCTCAAACCTGTCAACTGTTGAGGCTAATAAAAATATTATTTTCCAGTATCTGGTTAACCTGGCCGTGACGCATCTTTCGAGGCCATTTTCTGTTCTCTTCTCATTAATTCGTTCAATACGACCAAGTCATCTAGGCAACCAGTCTTTAATCATATCCACCATGCTAAAATCAGCTTTGTATTCTTTCTTATTAATTAATTCTTTAATCTATCATGAATGCATTTGTTATATATGCGCCTAGGTGATCTTGTTTTCACTGCATTCAATCTATTTTCGTTCCTCTTCTGCCGACTCCATGCTTCACTAGTATTCACCAGTATTCTGAGATACCAGAGCTCAATTGTATTCCGCTAGCTGCCTCGCTTGACAAATTTTTAATCGACCTCCATATATAAGAATTTAAAGAAATCCACATATTCATTTTTTTAAATTTCTGTTTAGTCACTCAATTTGTATTCATTTTTAGATTATTACTGATCATGGGTATTTTGCAAAATATAAAAAAATATTTAATGTTCAATTGTCTTTTTTTTGTTGATATTTTGGTATATAGGTACGTATACTGGTAGCCATATTAGATGCATGGGGAAGAGGAAGATGACCCACCGCATACCCAGGGTAATTTTATGGGCAATAGCTCCCATATCCGCCCTGCACTTTCGTCAACCACCCTGGCATTATTTCAATGCTAAAGCGGTCATCATCGGTCGCTGCGCAGCTGACACTCAAGTGAGTATAAGCGGCGCGGAGAGGCGGCCACACAAAATCCCTTTACTGTCTCTAGGAGAATGACGATGATGACATACTTTATTGTTAGCTCCCGAATTTTTTTTACTACTGTCAGTCAGTGATTTTAAATTTGAAATCTTTCTTTGACATTGTGTGGAGCATGATATTGGTATGGAATTCCGTAATTTATTCGTTTGTAATCTAAAAAGTTTATTTGTACGTACTGTATTGCATCAATAAATATAAAAAAATTACATAGATGAAAAATTTAAGATTTTTATTTCTTGAAAAAAATCGAAAATTTTGCAAAATTTTGATCAAAACTCGTGCATTGATTGGAAACTATAATATTGCGCGTATTTTGTCAGCATATTCCAGCAAAGAAACTATTGCGCAAATAGATTTGTGGAACTAGAATATATCGATATCCGCTGATTTCCCACCTACATACAAAACACAATTTCACGGCCGAAATTTAAAATTGAATAAACTTCCCCAGAAGCCGTGTAAAGTGGCCGCAATCTGATTGAAACGGGAAAAATACAAATTTCCATAAGAAATATAAAATCCTCCCCGGCGCCATTCAATATTTCCTACCGCTTTTCATCGCACAAGTAAATAAGGATTTACAAAAGGAATAAACTCAACCATTTTTATCGAACATCATTTATCCAAATGGCGGGCTTAGAAGTACTGAGAATTACATTCCTCGAGTGAGTGAGTATCTATTAGCTGTGAAGAATTTATTCTTTATACTTTTTTTAATAGTGGACCGAAAATAGGCTTCAGGTTCCACAAAAGTGTTGGAGTAGAAGGGGATAGAAAAGAGGGATCCACCACGCACCCAGGGCCTTTCTATGAGCAATAGCTCCCATATCGGCCCTACACTTTCGCCACCGAATGCGAGCGGAATGGGGAGGCGTCCAAACAAAAAGGATTCCAAAAAATTATCCAGTTTTAATATACACATTCAGATTAATAAGATTTTCAATAAAATAAAAGTACAAAATTCTGCATTCGGCCACTTTAACTGAAACACCGGGCAGAGCGAATGACGTCACGCCTATGTAACCATCACAACGTCTCTGAATACAACGTCACGTAAACGACATGACACCTGCGAGCGTTTTCTAGCGAAATTAAAAATAGGTAGATGAAAATGTAATTATTTGCGTAAAAACACTGAAATTTTTTTATTTTCGGTAATATTAGACGTGTACCTACATTATAGAATGTTATTTTAAAATCTGTCATCATGCCTATTAGAACATTTATCATACATTAAGAGGGGGACATTGGAAATTCCGTTATTGTTAGTTATATTAATATGGTTATTTACTGCGTCTGTACTTGGAATCGGGTTATTAGGGGCTGATTTTGAAAAGATTTTACAGTCATTAAGAATGGATTTCCAAGTATAAGGAATTCGGATCGCGTCGTCGCGGCAATTCATGTTATTTTTATTTTTATGTATTTCTATTGCTTCCCTATATATTCTGCAATAGCAATAGAAATACATAAAAAAATCTTTTCAAAATCAGCCCCTAATAACCCGATTCCAAGTACAGACGCAGTAAATGACCGTATTAATATAACTAACAATAACGGAATTTCCAACAATAATAGAAGAATTACCAGGTCACAAAGTAAATTCAGCAATTAACCTCGCGTTAGGCTTCACTTGGATCTCGACTTCTGGGGTGAACGGGTGTGCCTGCCATCAATTCAAAACAGAACTCGAAATACAAGGCGCAAAATCCCTTTGAAAATGGCCAGTGCTATCTGTCCGAAACGTTGGGTACAATATAACAGTCTTTTTCAAGACTACAATACGCGGGTTATCCTAGAAAATAATCCTTCATATATATATATAT
>JADDOH010007955.1:0-10224 GCA_016648135.1 Agrypnia vestita | reverse complement strand
TTTCGGGCGTTTTTTAGAGCTTTGTAAAAAAGAAACAAATAATATTTTTGGTATAATTTTTTTTATGATTCGTTTATTTATATTTTAAGAATACATCAAAAATAAATAAATAATAAAAAATTCAAAATTCAAAAAGTTTTCAGCTGGTAAAGTGGGGGGTCAAAAAAAAAGGGATGTCCATGGTTCCAACCCTCGAGGTCATCTGAAATAAAAAATTATAATAGATTCTTAATTAGTAAAGATGTCGCTATCGCCCCTACCTCGGAGAAATAAAAAATATATTTTTTAAAAAAATGGTGGCCGTTTGAAAAGAAATCCACCTTTTTCATTTTTTTTTTAATAGTAAAAATTAAAATTTCGACTTAAATCTGGTAGGGGCTATAGAGGGATGTATAGAGAAGGTTCACACAAAAATTTAGATAAATCGGTTTTGTAGAACTTGAGATATCATGTCTGCCAGCTTGGAAAATGAAGTTTCTAGAAAAACGCATTTAAAGTTTTGAGTAAAGTTTCAGTACAGTATACTTGCATATTTTTAATCAGCGATTCCTGCTTCATACAAAGGACCTTTCTCCACTTCAAAGTGTTCATTCGCTGAAGTTCTTTATTGTAGACGAGCAGCATTTGAAGCATCCGAAGCTCGGATTTCAGAGCGTTCGATTTGAACCTCGTCCTGTTTCCCAGCGAACGCATGGGCTTCTGGACCAATCGTGATTCCCATAACGTTTAGTATTTTTAGAATGGGTATAAAACCTTCAATGAAAATACTAACAGCGAGAAAAATAGCAATTTCAATGGTCTGCGTTCCCGCATTATGTGTTTTGGAGCAAAAGTCCATATTAAAGAATTCAACGATTTTTATATTTTGACGTATAACGAAAATTTTATATTTTGCTTACATCTAGAACACAAAATTAATAATAAAAGTGATGTAAAAATAGATAAAAATTCTAAAATGCAATAGCCGTAATTTTTACTATTATAACTTCTTTGTCACCCGATCTTTTCAATTTTGCTGCGGATGCACTAGTGAAACTTATTGCTTCTTCTACAGAATGTTGATTACCTCTAAATTGTCTTTTCATCTTTCTATATGCACGCTAAGCACCATATGTATTTTGAACTTTTTTATCCATTTTACACGAAAACTATAATATTGACTCAAAATATTTGTAAAATATTCGCAGAGAACGCACGTCAACAATGTTTAAAGATTGACTCGATACTAACCTGAAGTAAACAGTAGAACGAAAATATTTCAAAAAAATACGTTAATATGCCCTTCAGTTAAATATTCATTATTTATGTATAGTATATAAGAAAGGTTTTATGAGGTAATCCATCTGCAGGTAGCCTGCAACGTCGCCCCTTCTATTGTTCGATTTGTTCCGGTTACTCGCCGCGCTATCGAAATCGCTCTATCTCGGTAAATAATTGGAATTTTGAAAAATTCCTTTGAGGACATAATTCTGAATGTCTAAACTTACGAAATATACAAAAAAAATTTTGATTTTCTAAAATTTCTAGACTAGAATACCCCCTTAAATATGTGCCGAAGCCGAAGTTCGGCCGAAATTCGGTTAAATTTAATGCGCTTTTGCCTGATGAACAGGTCAGATCGCCATCACGAAAACACGTGTAATTATTTATACTCTGTGTTTTTTAATTACTTAAGCGACACGACGTAATTCTGGATAGTTGTTATAGAAAATTATATATTAAAATTTATTATTTTATTTTATTAAAGCACATTGTTGATACTTGTGTTGTGTCTTTTCTAGAGAATAAAAAACATAATCCATTCACACGTTACCTATTTACTTATAAATCAACATTTTGACTAGATTTCATTTTAAATTAAATTTCTTTATACTTTTCCATTTCTTATTTAAATCCTACTTATTTAATATTTATAAATGTGAAAGTTTCGATGGATGCATGTTTGTTACTCAATCACGCTAGAACGACTAAACGGATCTGAATGAAATTAGGCACAGAGATAAGCACAAAAAATATTTTTTATCGCAGTAATAGGTTTCTGTGGGATGAAACCGAAGTCTACACGAACAAAGTCGCTGGCAAAAGCTAGTTAATTAAAAAGCTACCGAAGTTCGGATGATTTAAACGAAATTCGGCCGGAGACGAAGTTCGGTAAAAGTTGCCGAAGTTCGGCTATACCGAATATGAAACGAATTTCGGTGCATCTCTAATTATTATCATAGCATTGATATATCCTAGAAATCTGTAGCATAAATATTTGATTTCTATTTTTTTTTTCAAAATATACGTTTACAAAAAAGTTATGCTTCAATGTTCCCACTGCACGCCCCTGCTAATTACATACAGAGGTACAAAACAACCAAATTGTTTTTCTATACATAGATTTTTCTGAATGCCTTTCTAACTAATTTATTTTATTTGTTTTAAATATTATAGAACCATGTTT
Organism: Agrypnia vestita; assembly: GCA_016648135.1. Taxonomy (NCBI): domain Eukaryota; kingdom Metazoa; phylum Arthropoda; class Insecta; order Trichoptera; family Phryganeidae; genus Agrypnia; species Agrypnia vestita. Next base: position 7,778 of record JADDOH010007955.1, on the reverse strand, counting down.
TAAAAATTACAACTACACAATAAAATGTGTTTTTAATTTAAAAATAAAAATGTGTTCTAATTTGGATTTCCAATTCAATAAATATGTATGTAAATCAGTAAATTTAAATATTTAGCAGAATGGAATCTCCATTGGAACACACGTAAATTATGTTTGTGTGTAATATTTATATTGAGTGTTTTTTTAAAATGTTTTATATTATAATCAATAATAGTGAAGTATAATAAATAGTATCAAAATTAAATTATTTAGGGTTATTTATGTATTTTTATAGCCTTATATAAAAAAACAGGCACCGCAGCCTCCAAGCCTTCCGGACTTGAACCCCATCCTGACAAATGGCCGATCGCACGTACAAAGCGAGGGATCTCCCATCATGGAAAATAGACCCATTGCGGCCACACCTGCTGCTGAACCATCTGAATACAATGCGGACACTAATGCCGAGGAGAACCACAACAACCACGCTGATGATAATGGATATGAAAATTTGCATTATCAGGGTAAATCTGAAATTACTTCCTAACACTTATAGAATCACAGATATTTAAAAAAGAAATGCTATTTCAATTCTCTTTAAATTGATACCTCTATAAAGATTTCTTATTTGAATTATTTATGTATTTATGTAAATGTTCAAACATAGTATTTTATATAGTTTAAACATTTCTAAAGTTAAGTGACATTCAAGTTTGCATTTTTTTTTCTCAATATTTCTGACTTATTTTCTAGATAAAATATTGTAAATTTAAGGATTTATAACTATTAATATTTAATATTTCTTCATTATTTCAGTACAGTTTTATCACCATAATGTTGGTTTTTTCATCAATAAGAAAATATATTTTGCGTATATTTAAATATTCCATAAGTACATAATAGGCTGGGTCGTAAAAACATATTTAAAAAAAAATCTGTATAACTTCCTCGGACCCAGTGTACCTATAGGAGACATAGATCGTCAGTTGGAAAAAATCTCGCATTGCATCCTTTTACAAATTAGTTAAGCTAACATCAATAGATATTATTAGTGGTATTTGATTGTTGATTTGATTATTTGGTTGTACTCCAAATTTGCTGTTGTCAAGGGTAACTGAGCATAATAGTAAGGCAAGGCGAATTCCTGAAAGTTCTCTCAAATTTGATTTATTTTAAAATTTCACTGCTGGCAAAATACAGTGTATGATTTCTAGAATTTCAAATGTTTTTCGGAGTCATGATGTACATCCACTTTTTGTACATAATTATGCGATATGCTTGCTGGTTTACATATGTAGTGATTTGCAAATGTATTCTTTTCGTTTACTTGTATAAATAAGGATTTCGTCGGCTATTGAAGCTATTTTTTTTTTACTTATTATTGAGATCATACTGTTGAAAATGATTTATTTTTATTAATGTTTCATCAGGCTCTCGCATTTTTAATGCAAAAAGTGCAATTACAACATTGCACTGTCAATATTATTATTGCCATAGTAAAAACTGAAATGAGTTGGAATGTTGATATTCCAGCATAATTTATAGTATTGAAATTATTGTTTATAGTCCTTTAATGAGAATGCTGAACCTTCCATTTAAAAATTATGTTAATTCTTTCAGAAACATCAGTCACAATACTATGCTCCCTGGCAAGCATTCACTCACGACTTAATGAAATGAGCATATGTAGAATGAAATGAGCATATGTAGAATGAAATGAGCATATGTAGAATGAAATGAGCATATGTAGCAGTTCTTGCATTGAATGAAGATGAGATGTGATCCTATATATTATGTACTACTTATTATGTAAATTCCAAATATGCATATTAAAAATATTTGTTATTTATGTGATGGCAGCAGATACTGTAATACAGTATGTTTTGCTAGTACACTTGTTCCGAACAATTACAAATTATTTATTCTATTTTTGTACTCATAATAATTATAAAAAACTTTCTTAACTTGTTGAGGACCCTAAAAATTTCACTCAAAATATAGGTCAAGGCCAGAGATTTTCTGATTTTTTTGTGATTTTTATTTTTACGAAAAAACCATGAAAACATGCGTATATTAAAAAAAAACACACACATTCATATTATTTTATCGTAATTGTCGTAATGCAATGATTTTTTTTATCGTTTAAGTAAATAAAATTTTTTTTTCAATTCCGTTAATTTTGCCAGTGCAACATTATACGAAAAATAATAATTTATTTTTATTTGTTTATTAGAGACAACACTACTATTATTATTTGATGCCTACCTAATAATCTTCTTCTGTGTGGTATATTTTGTTGCACGGCACGGCACATGACGGGACATCGCACTCATAACACATAAATATGATACACTTTCACACACACACATATTTCAAATAAACGCAACAAAATTGCGTGTATTTTGTTAATAAATCACTGTTAGTATTCAATTGAATCATAAACCAACAAAAACTGACAAATATCGCAAAAAATATCGTATATGTTTGTGTATACGTGTACAAATAAATCGAAAATCAAAAAAAATAAATCATATTTCCCGCGCACTTTGTGCGTGACCTTGAATGACGGAATATTTGAATTTCGATTGCGCGACACGCGTTCGGGGCGACATCTACAACTATTCTATATGATTTTGACGGCAGAAAAACTTCTGTTTTGATTGTTGATTTTAAATATGATCAGTGATGTTTTTGAGTTCACATTTTTCAAATTCGATACGGAGCCGTCGAGAAATATTTAATTACGTTCTGGATGCACGGGTGCGTCCTGGGACAGTCGCGCCCCACCGCACGGGTGCGGCCTGGCCCCAGAGGCTTTAATAAGTTTTTGGGTTGTTTTTCTTGATCACTGATCAAATATGATCCTGTTTTTATTTTTTACCAATTCCATCGTAAGAACATACACATATCAAATTTAGAAAAATTCTATATTTTTTCCAAATCTGAAAACCTTTCTTTATTTGAAGGGACTATGCTAGAGACAGTAGTCTTTTCTCATGAACATAGTGTACATAGATTTCGCAGCTGATAATGATACCTCTATATATGTTAAATTATTCTGAAGAATATCATATATACATTAAAAATGATATTGCTTAATACTCCACTTTAAAAATTTGATAATGTGTACATGTTCTTACGATGGAATTGGTGAATGTAGAATTTTGTAGAACAATCACTTAAGCCAGCTCATACAGGTCGTAAGCCCTGGCATAATGAGTAAAAAGACAGAGTTGGAGATAGATAGATGGATATACTGTTAGATATAGATATATATATATTATATATTTATATATATATATATTATATATATATATATATATATACATCACGCTACCTATTGTGCGTCCTTTTATTTTGCATTATTGTGACGTCCACCAGTTCCACTAAAATTTCACTTATTATTACATCGAATATTAGTCACTAAGGCAATACTATAAGTCCTTTGCAACTTATTTTTCTGAAATTTTTACATTTTATTGATATACAAATATTCGTATATTAACAAGCGTAGTGTAATCAATTTGGACTCCAATCCACATTATCAATTATCGGGCGTCCCATGATATACATAATTTTATTTGCATTTTCCTAACTATCGCAACTCCTCGTAAACAGTGCGACGCGCGACGTTGCCGCTTTTACCAATTACACTTTTTGTGCGGGATGCCGAAGGAAGATTTATTATTTTATGCTTTCTGGGGATGCCACTACCGGGTCACTAGTACGTGTAGCGGGCGAAATACTTGCACGAAATATATTATTATCAAATGCACATTAGTGCATTTGATAATAATATTATTTCAGAAATCGTGATATTTTTTTCTGAGCTCATTTCTTCTGTTACGTCTTTAAAATATGAGAGCAATTCACAAGCAGAAGTGAGCGTGTCTATGTCTTCATTTATCAAATTAGGCGTTTCAGGATAATATATCGCTAATGTAGACATTAAACTTTTTTTGATAGTTAGAACCCTCTCGAACATATACGTATAGATATGGGCAAACATCTTGAAATTTGACGGCGTAGTGGGAGGAAGTTTGCTCATGTACCATTCCACCGACGAGACCCAAATTTTGTCTTCTGCGCATTCCCCCACTACGCCAAAGAATTTCAAGAAGTTTGCCCATATCTATATTATGTGTAAGGATGATATGAGAAATGATAAAATAAAAAAATAAAAAAGTAGATGTTAGTATGGTTTCCTCTTCGGGCCGGTATGTTTACCGTCCTTCTATCTCTGCTTTCCCACTTCCGTTCTTCTTGTACCGCGAAGGTTGCGTGCACGGAGACGCCCGTTCCGATGGAACTTCTCGAAGCTGATTTACAGCTTCGGACCTCTACTGACACGTTCCGGCAGCCTCGCGGCAAGATTTTGGAAGAAGGGAATGGAGCAGAATGGGTAATGTTCTCACCCTGAGCTCAATCGGGAGCGTTACTCTATGAGATCTCTGGTTGCATCGAGTTCACTAGAATTTCTCTACTTTGGGTCGTGGTACTGCTGTCGAGGAAATAACGGAACACAATTTTTGTTATGCTGAAACTAAAGTTAGTTTATTCAATAAAAATTCAAAGTAAAGATTAAGAATTGAAATGGCTGTAAATTGTACAAAATATAGAAATTAAAGTTATTTTATTCAATAAAAATTCAAAGAAAAGGTTAAGAATTGAAATGTCGAGTTTTAACCGGATGTAAGCCCAGTATATTCTTTGTCAAGTGAACTTCTTTTACTTTGTAGGTATATTTTATTTATTTCAATTTTGAATATTTTACCTGTGACGAAACTTATCGTCACATATGTCACGCATGTTCTATTTTTTCTACTACTATTTTTTCACTTTGATATAAATTTACACATTTACACAAAAACTATTATTCTAATATTTAGATAAAGTATGGTACTACTGCAAATTTCCAAAATACAAATATTGAAATCGGCAGATTTCCTAGTTATTTTTTACACACATTTAACTTCAGCAAAATGTACCTTCCTTTCAATCTCTAATAAAATACTGCATTCTCCTCTTACGTATCAATTATCAAACAGACAACCTCACATATGAGCTGTGCCTAATTATTTACTAGGTACTTAAAGGACAGGAAGACAAAAGAGTACAGTGGACATAATATATCGGGATTTTTTATCTACCTACTGTAATAAATACTTGGAAATTTTTATTGTTTTTTCAGGTATCATGTAGGTAAATAAAACAAATATACAGATCAGATATCGCACGTTTAATGAGGTAGATTTTACATTTGCAAGTAAACATAATCATTGATAATATAATACATCTAGACTAGATATATATTAGGGTTATAATCATGCACATTTGATAATGTAGGTATATAGAATGTAACAGAACTGGTCCACAATATTTTACAGGTAGATTCCTGCTATGATTATGAGTCAAAAAAAATATTTTTACAAAACGTTGGAATATCATTACAGTAACTTATATCTAATACGAAAAATTCATTACCTTTAATACAAGTCAAATAGTATAATAAAAATCTTCCAATCTAATGGGGAAACATTCCAATATTTTGCAGGGTTTTTGTTATTTTATTAAACTTTTATTGAAACGAATGTTTTTTATGTAATCGATATAAGTTACTGTAATGATACTTCGTACGTACGTTTGAAACCTTTGAACGTTTGAAACCTTTTAATTTGAACTCACAAAGAAATAAATATGTACCTACATCTCAAGCAAACCACTCGGCAACGATGATCACTCTGCGAATGTACCTACTTGTATTTATACATCCGCTAAAACATGAGGTCTAAAAATAGACTTTAGCTGTTAAAATTTTAGCTACTGGATAAAAGTATAATTTAGTCATAAAAAAGGGCCGAACGTTTCATACGACCTACAGGATTAAAAGGCTTTTGTTTTAGTCCGAGCCACAAAATTATATTCACATTTATTATTTAAATGGAGCTAACTTGCACGTGTCCATCCGAAATAATAATCGACTTCTTTTGCAATAATGAAATAAGACTCGCGACATCCTCAAACGATTTGTGTTTTAGCGGTGTTTATCTTAAAGACGCAATTTGCATGTGCGGGCTATCGATATATCGCATATATGTGTGAGTGTACGACAAAATGCGGCCGAATTCTTTCCCACTGCCCTCGAATGACAAAACGCTGTAACCCGGGTTACAGCGTTTTGTCGGAATACGGCTCAATCAATTCTATTTGTCAAGACCTATAGATATGTATTTTTTTAAATTATTTTTTTTCTTTCCGTTAAGTATTTAATAATGTTCAAAATTCGATGCATCGTGCGAAAAAAATGTATTTTTATGACTAAACAACATAACCCATACTTGCAGTGTTTTGTCGTTACATTACAGCCCTTGTCATACTATCCGTAAATGACTAAACGCTACAACCTATGCTTGCAGCGTTCTATCGTAACACATGTATAAGGTTACATCGTTTTGTCATGACATTGCACCCCGCTCCTGTGTTACGCGGCCGCAGGTTATGACCTGTCCGTACTGTAGTAAACGAAAATCATAACAAAAAAATATACCTCATAAACACTTATTTAAAATATTGCAATGCCGAAAAGCCGTGGTCATTTGTTATGTGAATTAGCCCGGCTAAAAAAAGCGGAGGATATGATTTCTCCAAATGAGGTAAGGGAATATTTTAAAGGTACTTAATTTATTAACGTCAAATGATTTTCTTCGTTGCATACATGTATTCAAATATAAATATATTTTTAGGGACGTGAATTGCTTATTGATTCACGATTGCATCCATCTTGTTCCGATTATGCAAAAGATCTTCAGCCAACAGACAGAGTACACCCAACCAAGTTACTAGATGTTCAGCCCTCCAATAGCACACAGTCTAGAATTTTGCTTGATATTTCTAACAAGACGTGGTTGAATTATGCTCCGAATTTGCCTGAAAAGGATCTTTCTTTCTCACAACTTTCTGAGAATCTTCTTGAATCAACTTATACCGATTATGCTGAAGATCCTCAGCCAACGGATAGCGTACACCTAACCAAATTAATAGATGTTCAGCCCACCAACAGCACACAGTCTAGTATTTTGCTTGATATTTCCAATAAGACATGGTTGAACTTTGCTCCGAATTTACCAGAAAAGGATCTTTCTTTCTCACAACTTTCTGAGAATCTTCTTGAATCCACTGAATTTGTTCAATCAAATGCAGATATTTCTGAGAACATACCTTTTGTTGGACCAAATATAACCAAACCAGTTAAAATTAAACCTAAAGATAAACAGCAACACCACAAAACTAAACACCCACTTTTGCCACCTTGCAAGTCTACGTGCAGGAAAAAATTTTCAATAAAAATTAATGAACCGGAAAGAATACAAATATGGGAATCTTATTGGAAATTAGACATGCAGAAACGTAGAGATTTCATATCGCGTCATGTTTTAAAGGAAAAAGTGGCAGTTAGATATTCTGCAACCACTAAACGAAATAATACCTTGATTTGGAATTTATTAGGTATACAAGTCTGCAAGACCATGTTTTTACATTCGATTGGATATACAAACAATCAAGTCGTTCAAGCTGTGCTCAAAGCCAATTTCAAAAAAGGCATTGGTGCAATATCTGCAAGTATATCAGCTGCCCCAGATCTGAGAGGCAAACATAATCCACCTCACGCATTTACGGAGGAATATGTCAAAGAAATAGATGAAGTCATCGAAAGCTTTAGACCGATGTCATCGCATTATAATCTAAAACATGCACCGAATCGTCGATATTTGCCCATTGGCTGTACATTTTCCCTTATT
>JADDOH010007954.1:0-23124 GCA_016648135.1 Agrypnia vestita | reverse complement strand
ATGCTTCACTGCGATACCTCGCGGTCGCGGTTTCAGCTCGCTACCTCGATGACGATACTTGCTATTTACATGGATGGCAGTGCAAATGTCAGTCGCACCCCGATGTTGACACTCACCAAAACGCAAAAACGATTCGTAACACCTTTTTTGCAGCTAATCCGTTAAGTGAAAACTAGAGAAATGTAATTCATATGTAAACATTTAAGTAATTAGGTTCATAAACATTTTATTTACTTCTTTTTATTTTTCTCTAAAATTCCTAGATACTAATAATTTTTACCGATTCTCTAAGCGAATTTAATAGATACAGAGTGACATGAACGATGCAGGATTAAAAATGATAACGACGCCTTTTATTATTTATTATAATATATATATTATTATATAATATTAGCTCCATTGATTTTATATTATTTTTCAAACAAAGGAGACAAAGGGTTGACGGCAATTTGGTTAAAGGCAAAGATTTCAAAATATATCTTCTGTCAATGAACCACGATAATATGAACAATATAAACAAGGAATCGATTTGAAAGATTTCGTTGACGCTAAATATAAACAATTAGCGTGGAATACCTACTCATCCGAATTCTGGTCCCACATAATAGTCGAAAGATATTCACAACAATACGATAAGCCGAGGCGAATTTGACCAATCGCGAGCCAGATCACATTGCAGTTCGCCGTCGACCGCGATGTAAAAACAAAATATTTTATTTTCACGTAAGCGTCGAGGTAAACCTCCATGTAGGCCGCGATATATCGCAGTGAGATATCTTTCAGCATGTGCGTGCGTATTTACTAGCATGCGTTTGTTTTACATGAAGGTGACATCGAGGTAGCGAGCTAAATCGCGACCGCGAGGTATCGCAGTGAAGCATCTTCGGCATGTTCGTACCCTTAGAGTATAGAGCTCATTGTTGTAACGTATTTTATTATCAATCTAAAATTCTTGCCCATTTTAGTACATGGGAGTATAATATGTAGGCTACGGTGGGTATATCAATTGTAAAATTTTTTTTTTTTAAATTGTCACATTAAATGGTTAGATCCTTTCAGAAAATTTTAACAGAATTTTAATTATAGATAAGACATCTTAGAAAACTTGTCGTTTTCTTGTCGCCAAATTATAATTAATATTCAAACGTCTTTTATGTCTCCTTTCCTGCGTTGTGTGACCACGCCCCTACACCCGTCCGTCTATTATCTCCCCTTCCCCACTCTTCATGTCATCCTTAAGTCTAAAATTTAGTATTAGTAATATTACTGAAGAAAATTTTTCAGCATTGAAAACGTTCTAGTTGCTGTATATAAACAGTTTTATCATTTTTGAATATAGTTAATCCAAAAATATTGAAAAAAAGCAAAATTTGAAGTACCTACCTAAAAAAATTATGTCATAAGGTAGAAATTTACGTGAAAGCTTTGTAGACTAGCTCTGTTACGCATTGAAAGCAAATGTATTCAAGAAGTAATCTTCCAAAGATTAATAAATAAACATAAAATGCTCTTAAGCAGGTATTTTTCACAAGAATTCGTTCGGCACTCTAAAGATTGATTCAGCTGACTCAATTAAGCCACACGAGTAGATACCTGAAGCGAGGCTCTCCATTGTTTCGGGCGTGTGAAAAAGAACTTTGCAACAGTTCCTTTGTATGCATTCATGCCCTGCTTTCGCTCGACAAAATAATTGGTTGATACTTAAAAAGATTTTCAGCCACGGGTTTAAGACGATCCAATTAACACTGAAAGAGTTCGAAATAGTTGGTTCGCATTCTTGGTTCGGTCATGCTAAAGCGGATTTTATTATTTAAGGCGTCCCTATGAAAATGGTCTACATTGTACATCAGGTCACAGAGTGATTTTATTATTTTAAATTGGTCTATATAGCAGTATACACCCTGTGCGATATTTTTTTCATGATTTCAACTCAATTGAGTAGCTTGTTGGTCCTGTGGTTAGGACTATCGCCTCGTGGCCTCATCCAAAGATCGCAGGTTCGAACCTCACTCCAGACCAGCAAATTAGTCCTATTTTTATAGCACAAGTGTTTAGCTTAGTTTGAAAATAGTAAGAATATTGATGTGACACGTATTCCGTGTTCGCATCTCTATTTGAAAAAAAAAGATTTACTGAAATTCGACTTCCAAAGTTGGGTTACGTTAAAAAAGGGTCTAAATTCATCTAAATTGTTGACGAATTGATGCCAACCGTTCTACGATGTCATTTGGATTGTTTAACAACTTTAATCTACAAAGAAAACGTCAATTTGTTAATTGTTTCAGAGGTAAGTTTGTAGAACTCCATAATCACGCATATGGGAATAAAAACAATTAGTTTTTAGGTTCTACCTTTTTAAGTTTCTGAGACGCCTTTCGCCTTATAAGGGCATTATCAATAATGATAATGAGATTGATAATGCCCTCATAAGGCAAAACGCGTCTCAGAGAATTAAAATGGTAGAACTTAAAAAACAATTGTTTTTATTTCTATATGCATAAAATTTATGTCCATAATTGGCAAGTGAATGTTATAAAATAACAAAAAACTGAAATTCTGTATTTTATCTCTCTCCTGTAAAATTTTGTTTTTGCATATAGACCCTTTTTATAGGTACCCACGCCTTAAATTATTTTCGTATGGAATCTGTAATAGTATTGTATATTTTATCATGTAATAAAAGAATTAGACATGATAAATTATCACTTTTAATAAACTTAACAAAAATTAAAAAAAAACAGTCCGTCAACAAGTCATTTTTGATCTTGATAGATAGTACTTACTACTAGATAACATTTTTACATAATTCAATATAAGAAATTATAATAATATAATTTAGATACAATCATTTTTTTATAGTTGGCCGAGTTTTGGCATTTTTGTCACATCTGCAGTATAAATAAATAAATGAATTAACCGATGAGCATTAGCTCCCTTGTAATTTACTATTAAAAAACATAATTAGTTACTACAAGTCTCTAAATTATTTTCTTGCAATCATCCTTAATAATTGCAAGAATACAACTAGTTCTATAAATAACGTAGGTACTTTGATTATCTTTATTACATTTTCGCCACACATTACATCCCTAATGATATAACTATTCCCACAATTTCCTCTATCTCCAAGTCGTAAATAACTCCCGGTAAAAGTTCACGAAGAGTAACAAAAAACGTTTATTTTCATCCCCTAGCGATTGTCTTGAAGTTAACAGCCTCACACTATCTGTAGTGTTTCTTACATCACGTAGTGTTTCTTTCATCACGCGAGAGAATCAGGTAGAGTAGGCGATAGATCGGGCGGCATATAAAAAAGTTCGCTCCGAAGGTTTTGCCGCAAATTAACACTTCAAATAATCTGAGATCTTCAGTTGAGAGGCTTGGCTTCATTTCACCACCCCTAGTTAAGCTCTGATTAACCTTATTCAATGGTTACAATGACAGAGTGACTTTTGCCCATGATTTTTATATTAGGGGATTAGAAACAAATCGCCAATATGCAAATTGTAATGAAATGGTAAAAGAGACTACGTGCAGAATCCTTCGTAATACGTCAACGAAGACAAAAAGATTGAAACCTCTATTACCTTCTTGAATAGTCTACAATTATCTACAACCTTCGGGAGACGGGAACCTTCTCCTAAGCACCAGAAAGGAGAATAATCTTCCCGAGAATTCGAAAATACCAGTTTTTGTGTATAAATACCGGGACTACGCCACGGCGAGAGAAGTCTTGTTTTGATAGACCGTTGTGTCGTCAGCCAAGTGTGCCCAGTCGTGAATTGCGAAGCGACAGGTATCGAGCGAAATAATCGGACGAGTACTTATTTACCTTAGTGGTGAAATAAATAAATGCGATAAATAATGCATGCGAGAATTGCAAGTTCTACAAAGAAATTAATAGAGCGATAATAAAGTGTTTATATACGAGTGATACATTACGAAATAGTGTGATTTAAAGAATAGCATTTAAATAAATTACCTTGTAAATTAAAAAAAATAATTAATCATTAATTAATAAATCGCTAATTAATTTCCAGTGTTTTATTTGTATCTCCCTACCCACGAACACGTGGGAATATTTATGATAAAAATAAATAAATAATATAAATAAATAAATAATACCTTAAGATTAGGTAAAAAATGTCAATTTTACAATTGATATCTATTTTTTAAAAGCATTTTACAAAATTTATTAATTTTTATACCTCCGTTCTGGCTTTAAAATCACATAAAAAAACATTTATCTCAGTTTTGTCTTTTATATAGGGGCGCATTTTGTTTCTAATCCCGTCATAATATGCTCTTTTTTCTACATTATTTTTATTGTCGTCCATTGTTTTACTTTTGTATCATATTTTACGAATATAATTTTTTTCAGGACATATGAATATCCTTGAGTTATATATAAATTATACAGAAATACACAAAAAAAAAGCCTTTTGAAAATATAGTCACTCACAAGATTCACGTTTGTTTTTATGCGCTGTATCCTGATGAAGGGGACATTAGCCCCGAAACATGTTTACAATTCAATAAATAGTGGTTTTATACAGAGTATAGGTTTCTTAATTACAAATTATGTTATCACAAAAGTATTTTTATCATTTAATTATATACCTATATTGACTATCACTGAAGAAAAAAAAAAGATTATAAAAATTATTTGCGTATCTGTTAGCCTTTAATGAGGAATATTTTAAGATAGAGAATTATACTTTTTTTTCATTTTCATACCTCATTATTATATACCTCATCTTTATTTGCTCCATCTGGTAGCATTAGTGAGGATCATTGTTACATAGAGAGTTATGCTTTTTATATCTAATTGTTTATATTTTATACCTAATCACTATTTGAGCCATTTGGCAGCGTTAATGATGGACATTGTTACATAGAGAATTATGCTTTTTATATCTATTTTAATTGCTTCTTATCATTATTTGAGAAATTATTATATAGTGAATTATGTATTTTCATTCAATATGAACGTCTTTGTGCCTGATTAGACTTTCGTTAGATCTGATACAACTATTTTAATTTTAATTGTTCGAAGAATATTTTTTCTTCTGTATTTTATGAACAGTAAAATGTTTAAACAGGATCATCCTTAGATTATTAAGAAAACAAATATCGATTTCAAGTCAACCAAGATGTCGTCGTCCTGGGAACTGTATATTATGATCCTCAAATATAAGTTACTACAAGAAAATGAAGACATCTATATTCTGTATTACTAGGAATACATGTAAGATCAATTCAGTGAACATGAAAACCGAATGACTTGGACGACTGAAGAAAACGAATGATGATGAAATCCAATGCGAAAAGTAGCATCCAAAAATTTCTAATTTTAATTAATTTTTTTAATTTAATTTTATCATTTTATAGCAAGATAGGAGGAACGTTACTCTATTTGCTGTACACTTTACTGTATTTACTCTATGAAATTGTCTATGCAGTTGTTTGTTCTATGCTACTTGCACTCGGGGCTTGTTATGCGGTGGCAATGTTGCAATGTTTGCACGTGTAATTTTGTTGGAAAACGCGATACCGCAGTTCACGTGGTAATAAATTATTTTTATTGCATTTTATTCGTTGCAATATCTTGACGGAAATAGCACTTTAGATAGTTTGGACCTAAAAATGAAATTTCGAATTGAGAAGCGGACCATTTTTCCAATATACTGTTGAATATTTATCAGTGGGGTGGAGACAGTTCTTTGAAATAGCTGTACTTAAGATATATTATAGTTGACTCACAGACACGAAAATATTTTTTTATATGGGAAAGTGGGTATGGATCCAATTTTATAAAATTTGATAGATGTGGGAGTCTATCATGGGTGGTATTGGTGAACGTTACATTGTGTAAAGTGATCACTTGAGCCAGCCGTACGATAGGTTGTAAGCCCTTTAAGCAGCCAAAATACTTCCATACCTATTTTCTATATTATATATTTCTCATAATTGTTATGGTATACCTTGTTTTATTTTATGGTGTTCTCATAATGCAAATACTGTAAGCATTAAGAGTGTATATTGTAATATTTTTGCTTATCAATATGACAATATATCATATTTCTTATATAATAAAACAATCTCTTTATAAATAAATAAATAATTTTCGGCCAACAAATGTTAGCATCACTCTAAAAATTAAAGGTGGACGCTTACGATACTGATATAGATTACTGAATTCTGTTGTTGGTGGAGGGAAATCGCCCACGATTTTATTTCAGGGGTGAGACAAAGTTACGATTTTTAGAAACTCAGGAGAGTCCAACACAAGTTTAATACTTTTATATAGACACATTAAATCACTTACAGTTCTCCTACACGATAGCTTCGTTATGTTAATTATACCTCTTTCCATTTAAGAAAAACAATCTAATGAATTTGTGTAAGCCGTGCGTAAGAGGCACATTGTTTCGTTGTGTTGGTTTAAAAACCAACACAACGAAACAATGTGCTTCGTCCACATAGCTTTCAAATACTAATACGATTGTTTTTCTTGAATGGAAAGAGGTCTACACTCATAATTTATTTGGTCCGAATTCATGTTTAATCTATGATATAAGAATCTTAAAAATTTGTGATGAATCCTTTCGATCACCAATTAATGAACTTTATATAACGGTGACGTGACCATAGAGTGGAATTATATTCTAGATTGCTACGAACAAGAGCTGTGTATATAGACCTAAAATTTTTGACTGATTTTAAAATATATGGGAAACATAACAATGCTTTATTAGTTACCTCGGTTATCATCAAACAATACAGCAAGATCTTCTATTAATGCTACTTTATACTTAATTATTAGATTATAGTTGTCAGTAATATGAAAAATACATATTTTTACTACTGATTATGCAAGAATATAAACTACATTATAAATGTGTTTGAAATAACGCGAAGGGGACGTATTTTCACTGTGTCTTAATACCCAATTCAATCAATTAGAGAAAAGATTTTGTAAATCTCTATACAATTTTATACTCAATGTGGAGTACTAGCTATTTTATGACCTTCATGCAGAGGTTATGGGTTTTTATTTTTATAAAAATCTAAAATATTATTTTCAAAGAAACCTTTTAGACTTTAAAGGGCTTATTTTGAGCCTATTGAAATGGCGACAGATGAAAATCCTTTGATGACAACAGCCTTCCAGTAATTTGTAAAGAGTGTCGACTATAGTTCTGACACATTCATCAGGCTCAGAAGCTACCCCAGACTCTGAAGAAACGGGAAAAAAAAGCTCTTGGCACTTAACCCTGCAGCGAACGCGCTGGGAATAATATGCTACTGCTGATAAATGAGTAGGAACGCGTCTGCTGACAAATGAATCGGGGTGGTTCCGTGTATAGGCTGTCACAGGCGCAACCCTCCTCAAAGCCTTCACAACACTAACTTGTTGATGTTTTATGACATATATTCATCTACACATGTGTGGCTATGGATTTCAAACTATTATTATGAATTTATTAGGAATAATTTATTATATCTCTACCTATGTCTCTAATATGTCTACCGAGGCAAAACTAGCGGTATATAATGGAGTTCTGGTACCGACACTAATGTATGGAAGTGAAGCCTGGAGCTGGCAGAAGAGGAACGAAAGTAGATTGAATGAGATGGGGTCCCTTAGACGTATGTGTGGTAAATCAATGTATGATAGAGTAAAGTGAAGATATTAGGAATGAATGTAAAGCTGATCGTAGCATAATACATAGAATAAAAATAGTGTAGCTCAGGTGGTTTGGGCATGTTGAGCGAATGAATGAGGAGAGAATGGTAAGAAAGATATATGATGCAAGTGTTGACGGCGCCAGAAAGAAAGGGCGACCACGGAAGACGTGGCATGACCAAATTAACCAGATACTGGAAGATGGTCCTGTTAGAAGCCTGAACAACCGTCGAGCTTGCATGCGAAGATGTATGAATGTAGACGAAGCGAAAGTTGTATGTCAGGACAGAAGAGTATGGCGCTCTGTCCTCTCTGCCTACCCCCACGGGGAAACGGCGTGATGGTAAGTTAGTTAGTTAGTTAGTTCCATTATATCTTCTTATAGCGTCATCTCTTATTGGAAGTAAATGATCATACTGGCAATCATGACTTTATTCACCGTCGCTCGGAGTTAACGAGCATCTACAAGGCCCAAATCAACACAAAGCTTTGCGTAGAATAAAAAATGTATTTTTTTTAATGTACATAGTATTGAAATGGAGTGGATTATTTCATATTATGTTCAAGTGACAACAGGCGTGAAAGAATGGAGAATGTTTTACCACAAAAATTTATTTAAATTCAAGAAACACAGAGTATATAAGCAGTATTAATATAAAAGCACACCCAGAAATATAAAAGAAAATTGGCACAGGCACTATGGTTTCTGGCACGCTTTTTATCCAGCATTATGGTGGGATTCTCGGTGATGAAGGCTTTTGCCGGCAAAAGCTCGACGGCTAGAGCGATGACATCTCAGGCGGAGAGACTTTTCGTAGATAAGCACATGATAAGATTCAAGCTTCTCAGTCACGCAAGAGAACTCTCAAATGTAGACATGATATGGTTCTCTCGTTTCGCCAGGAATACCTTTCGGACACGTCCTAGAAAAGCGAAGCCTGTTGGAGTCTTTCAAACATATTGACCTGCCTGGTAGTACCAGCAGACGATTTTTATATCTTTTCAGCGATGGTGGGAACGCATTAGAAATACAGGTGCTTCCTGTTGCCGAACGGGGTCTGCGACTGAAATTCACCGAATATTTCAACCCTCCACACAAGAACGAATACCCTAATTATGGCGCCATAAATAGAAAAAAATATTTTGTACAAATAAATCACAAATGCCTTCAAAACATTCTCCATAAACCAGTCCGCAATACACCGTTAGAATTTATTTTGTTAACGCAACACAATAGCCTGTGCGTACTTACAAAGATGGGTTATCTTTTACACCGTCAACAGCTTTCAGTCGTTCCTGAATCGTTGACGGAGTAACTACGCTCGACCTATTTTCTTAAATTTAAAATTATGAAAATATTAAAGCGTCAGGTATGTACTTTAGTCTGCATTTGTTGTTAATATAACAGCTATATATCATCATCATCATCATTCTTGGCACTACAACCCTTGGTGGGTCTTGGCCTCCTCAATAATTTTCCTTCACTCATGTCGGTCTAGTGCCAGCTCTCTCCAGTTTCGAAGCTCTAAGGCAGAGATGTCTTTGAGGACGTTAGGACAGCTATGTATATAATATATATATATATATATATAAAGCAGTATAGAATATTAACTAATATATATATATATATATATATGTTAGTATTGATTTCTTTGGGGGTTAACCCGCCGTCAAAAATTGGTCCTAGAAGGACCATTGATCAACAGACGTTTCGCTGAATCACAACAGGCATCTTAAGGTTCTTGTTAATAAATTTCCGCACGAGGGGCAGTGCGAACCACCGTCCGTTCGTATCGGAAGCTTATTTACAAGTGAGGGCTGGTAGTTAAGTCTAAATTGGGTATGTGTCATTATTGGCCTTAAGAGTTTCCGGGGGGAATTTTTGTATTAAATAATGGGTGTTCCCGGCCGTTACAGATCCACAATAGAAGCAACATAACGGGCAAAGCGCATCACAAGGAGCCAAACAAACGCCATTAAGGCCAGCAACGGCCGGGAACACCCATTATTTAATACAAATTCCCGAAAATCATTAAGGCCAATAATGACCACAGTACCCAAATTTAGACTTTAACTTACCAGACCTCACTTGGTAATAAGCTTCCGATACGAACGGACGTGTTCGCACTGCCCCTCGTGACGGAAATTTATTAACAAGCAACCTGAAGATGCCTGTTGTGATTCAGGCGAAACGTCGGTTGACGAATGGTCCTTCTGAGGACCAGATTTTGACGCGGGGTTACCCCCAAAGAAATCAATACTAACATTTCTAACACCCGTGAAAACCTTCATTATAAAATATATATATATATATATATATATATATATACTATATATATAGCTGTTTTAATGTTTACTTCAGCTAGAGTTATATAAAAAATTCCTAAGATATCACAGACATCCTTTTGCTAGTTTGAAAGAATATTTTATTACCATTATAAAAAAATAAATTACTCGTCCTCCTATATTCTCCTGTGTTAAATCGAGCGTAATATTTTCAGGTAGTCGTGGTGACCCCGCTATCAAGATAATGAAGATTAAGAGAAAAGGACTATTTACAGCGTTAAAAAATGAACGTTTACGTGTGATGAGGATGAGAATGTAGAATAATTTTTCAATTAAAATTGTATATTTTGTACATATCTCCCTAATTTAAAACATGGATATAATTTAATATGAAATTGTTTTTTTTTAATGAAATAGCACCCAACCCCAACCAATCCTAATTAAGTATTTTTTTTCTGAAAGATAATTATTAATTTGTCTCCTAATAAGCGTTTTTGATCAGAATATCAAATAAAATCATATTTTATATTTTTGTCGTCGTAAATTCGTAATCTGTCCTTGTGTGCGCTCGGTCGGGTTTAAGTATTTCCAGGAAAATAACAGAGTGCGGGATTTTTGTTTACTCTTAGGTGCAATTATTGTTTATATAGTATTATTAACTTATAAAATACAATTAAGGAACCCTATTTGGATTATGAAATAAATAAAAATTGTTTATATTTCTGGGTTTTTGAATCTTACTCAACGCGGTTGCTGCCGGGTTAAGCGCTGGATTCTCGAAAATTCTCCATCATAATGCAAATTTTTTAATATACATTTTTATTTGCCATGTCTCCTTACTCGAGACAACGAAAATATGCCATAAAAAGCCATTACGAGACATATATATATATTTTAATGCCAGCATACTTATGCACATAAAACCGACGTACACGTAGGTACATAAATTTACCAAGTCATAAAATGTTTTATACCATCCTTCTTTGAATGAAAAAGATAAAATCACCCCACAGGGTGGTACAAAAAACCTAACAAGGATGGGATCTCGTTATACAGGGCGAGCAAAAAATTTATCCCCGCCGGGTGATATCAATTCGCGAAGGAAAAGAAAACCCGTAACTGATGTGATCAAAACATGAATTTCTTATACACACTGTAGCGGTTAAAGTTAGCTCGGTAGTTTAGCAATTTTATCGACTTCTGCGTTGCCCCTATTAAAATTTATTGTATTAAATGTTTAAATAAATATTTCAGGATTGCACCGTTTTTCTTAAAAACTATATATAAATGTCAGCAAACAGGTCTTCGCAACCAGCGTTAACAAATAAAACATAAATTTTTGAAGACATTACTCGTTGCTCAAAACACGGCAAAAGAGCTGCAGAAATACGGTTTAGAGTATTTTTTAATTTTATTTAAAATATATTTGGAAATCTAAAAGGTTTATGGATAACATTTTTAAATAATTCAATATAAGAAATAATAATAATATAATTTAGATACAGTCATTTTTTTGTAGTTGGCCGAGTTTTAGCATTTTTGTCACATCTGTTTTGAATTTGTCAGTGGTCAGTTGTTTGGTCTGTTGTGGCAGGTCATTGTATAGTTTTAATCCGTTGCAAATTAGTCAGGATTGTCCTGTTTTTGTTT
The DNA here is from genome assembly GCA_016648135.1 of Agrypnia vestita. Taxonomy (NCBI): domain Eukaryota; kingdom Metazoa; phylum Arthropoda; class Insecta; order Trichoptera; family Phryganeidae; genus Agrypnia; species Agrypnia vestita. The sequence goes on along the minus strand of JADDOH010007954.1, from coordinate 11,498 downwards.
TGGCGTGTGTCATGTGATAGTTTTGAGCCATTCTAGTGTTGTGTTGGTGTTTTTCGTGTATTTTGTGTAATTTTCTATCTTCATCTTGTATTTCGCTAATTGCTAGTCTGTGAATGATTTTTAGTGTTTCGATTTTTGTAATGCTTTCGATGTTTAATTGTTGTGTTATACGGTATACAGTTTCAGTTGGTGTCCGGTATTTCAGATCGTAGACCATTTTTAGTATTTTGTTTTGCTGTCTTTGGAGTCTGCTTAGGTTAGTTTTGTTTCCGGTTCCCCAGAATCTATTCTACTCTTGACATATGCCTGGTACATCCGAATTTTTACGGTCTTTGGTGTGATTTCGTGTATTTTGTGGAATAGGCTGGTCAGTTTTGTCAGTGAGTCAATTACTTTGTCTATTTGAAAGGTCCATTTAAGATGTCTGTCTATGTTTCGGACCATTTTTCATACAGTTCGGACCTTTGGGCTGAAAACGCAATCATAACGGTAAAAGTATCGACGAAACTATCAAAAAATGAGGGAACAGTGATATATTTTCAAAGCAATTTAAATGTTAGAGAACTACGAACGAACGAACTTGGAAAGACCTAATCTGTGAACGATCTAGGAACGACTCAACTTTCAAATTTCAAGATATGTATTATAGATGTCACACAGAGACAAAGTCATTTTTTTATGGAAAAGTAGGTTTGTAGGTCTTTAAAAAACATATCATCATGCATAAAATTCATGTTTTTGCGCTTAATAAAATGAAATAAAATTAAATTAAACGATGAAGTATTCTATCAACATATAAAGACCTTATGAACGAATCCGACAGGAAAAATGGCCGCCATATTTAAATTGATCGTAAAGAATTGAAAAAAAAATTGTGTTAAAATATTGAACGAAGTAATGTTATTTAATTAAGATGAATTATTGAAGTCTCATACAGACGAAGCTGTGTGTATGAAAAACGTGTATGGAAGTCTTTTTATACAATGGCCCAGAACTTAAAACCTGTATGAGCTGGCTTAAGTGTACAATCTACACAATACAACGCTTACCAATTCCATCATAAGAACATCCACACATTGTCAAATTTTTGAATATTGTATATATTTTGTTTCCAAATTAGAATCATTCATATATTTTATGGGACTATTCTAGAGATATCTGCAGTCTCTCTCATGAAACAGTATGCATAGGTTTTTGCAGCTAGTAATTATACTTCTATATTTTTTAATGTGGAGTATTAAGCAATATTCTTCTTAGTGACATGCTTATCAAATTATTTAACAAATACACAAGAATACGCCTGAAAATCATATTTTTAATTTTTAACTCCTCTATATAGACCAGTTTACTTATGCTTATAAAATTATTTAACAAATACACTAGAATACGCCTGAAAATCAATATTTTTAATTTTTAACTCCTCTATATAGACCAGTATAAACATATATTTTAATTTCTCTTTTTGCTATTTTCTAATAATAATGATCTTAGGTTTTCACGGCCACTCAGAATCTTCTGGTTTGTGTCTTCTGGGGTATTACGCCGTGTTATTACGACCTTTCTGACCCATTGCAGGGTCCATCATCAAGGCTGACACATCATTATACACTACATAATACCCCAGAAGACACAAGCCAGAAGATTCTCCATTTATGTTTTTAATTATTTGATCAAATTTAAATTTATTATATATTTGTTAATTTAAAAACTCCTTGTTATGTATACTTAATTATATTTTTGAATTATTTTATTATTATTATTATTATTATTATTATTACAAATTTAGCACAGTTACTGGATTTTATCTACAGAGGAATGATTATTATTTAATTAAGATAATTAAAGGAGATGTCGAAGTTATGTACGTATACATAGCTTCGTCTCTATAGTACTTTTATAATTTATCTCAATTAAATAATCCTCTAAGAATAAAATCCAGCAACTGTGTTCTCAGAACATAGAGATAAAAATAATATGGAGTTATATAATATTTAAACATACATATACATTACAAATTGATTAACTCTCCCAGATAGTTAATTAATATTAATGAATGTTCTAGTGCCTGTTAGTGTTGTATGCGATGCATAGATGGCGTTATGTGGGGTTTAATTAATTGCCAGAACGGGAACTTTGTATAAGTGTGAAGCCAGCCGCGGTTCGGTGCTGTTTGACATTGAGAGCTCGCTGTAATTGGATGAATTCCCGAAGAATTCTTAGAAGTATTAACTCTCCCGGTAGGTAAATTAAATAATGGAGTTTGTCTATAGTCTACGATGGAGTTTTCCTACTTCCTCCTGGTCTACCGGGCTACGTGCCGCGTTTAATTCATTATAGATCTTATTCTTCCCTCCTTCCCGTCAGCGTTCACCTCGGGCACGTGCGGCATGTACCTACGTTGAAGCGCGAGTCGTACGCAATAACATTTCGGAAAGAAAGCGAAATTAAATATTTATCTGAAAGAATATTATGATACGCCATGAGTTACGTACTTATTACTAATGCTGTGATATGCTACGAGTTATCATAATCCGACCTTTTCTAAAAATAACAGTATTCCTATTTTGGAGTGTTACCTCGTTAAACGTTATTACGTTATTAAAAATCGTTACTACGTTAAGGGAAATATCAATACATCTGTAAAATGTCAATATTTATGTCATTATGACAGAATAATAGTTTTATTTAGTACAAGCTCTGTAACCCGTCAAAAATGACGGTACTTTTACATGTAGATTTCTAAGGAATAAGTATTTGTTTATTTTTACTCCTTTTCTTTTAACTCGTAGCGTCTGTTTGCTTCTCTGACAAAAAAGTTTGGATCGATTTTTAACCCTTTTTCCGTGCTACAATCGAACTGAAACTTTGCAAGCAGACTTGTGGTGACGATAAAAATGACTTAACAAATTATCGTTTAAAAAAATTAATAATTATAGTATAATTTGGATTTTTCGAAATTTTATATTACTCGCTTTTGTAGCGTCGCCCGACTCGAGCCCAACGCATTGATTAAGCGCCAAACCTGTTTCCACTAGTAAATGAGAAAGAGAGTATAATAAGAACTTGGGATTTATAGGTTTGTATATAAAAAAAAGAAAAATGGAAAAAAGAAAATGTTACTATATAAAAAAGAAAACAAATATTAAAAAGAAGCTGCGGACGTTACACGAAGTTACGACGGACGGACAGACAACTTAATCATTATAATTGGGATTTTAACTCTTTTTATGAAGAAATTAGAGGACATTTGTGAAACAAACTGATTTCTATCAACTTTTACAATAATTTTCCTTTTTTTTTCTTTTTTTTATAAATAAATAAATACATATTCCTTAGGAACCGACAAAATTCCAGTTTAAAAAGTCTGGTTGCGTGGCGATTTAAATCTGTTTGATATCCGTGTCGCTTCGACATCTAATATAAATAAAAGGTCCTTTTAAAACATCTAAACATCGTAGAGGTCCGATACTACAATCCATGCATAGTAATAAAATATTGATGTATTTTTATTTATTTTAAATTATTTGGACTTGAATTTGAAAAAAAATATATCTTGAAAAATTTGAACATTCTGAATATATAACATTTTGTTACCTTTTACGGGTTATAGCTACATAATTCAAAATCGTAACACAAAATCACGAATTGTTTCATTCGCAGCTATTGCGTTGTAAATAGCGATTGCATTAATATTTTATAGCTAAGAAAATACCCTTCTGAATACAATTCCGTAATCTATCATTTCTTAATGATTTATTCAACTCCCTTACCCTGCCAGCCAAAGGAACAACTGAATAAGTTAGTTTCTGGGAACTCGGTCACTAAATTTACAATACCTGGGCAAGGAAGGACTTTTTAATCATTTATTTTTATATCTATAGTTAGCTAAAAACTAATTAGCTAACGTACAATCGAGGAGGTAGATATACAGAATAAAAAGCTACCCTCTTCTGTCTTGACCAAAGTGAATTCACAGCGAAAATCTTCAAGAGATGTATTTTTTGATATCAATATTCAAAGTTGAGTTTTGTATTTTCACGTGGCTGGGGAGGAATGAATGAAAACACTGGAAATTAATTAGTGATTTATTGATCACTGATGATTAATTAACTATTCAATGTACAAAGTCACTTAAAACGAATTAAACATAACGCTCTTCTTTAAATTACACTATTCAGCAGTATATCACTCGTAAATTAACACTTAATTATCGCTGGCTAACCCGTATTTATCGCTCGTAGAATATTTAATTCTCGCACATAGAAGTCGCTCTGGTTTATTTCGCCAATTAGGTACTTTGCTCGATTGTTTCGCTCGATATCTGCTGCTTCGCAATTTCACGACTGGGCACCCCTGGCCGTTGTCTAGTGCGTGCCTACTTTGCACTGAACGAACTGTCAAACACGACAAATCCACGCGCCGAGGTGTAGTTCCGTATTTATATCCAAATACTGATATTTTAGTACTTTCTATATTATTCTAGTACTTAGGAGAAGGTTCTCGTCACTTCTCTGTTGTTCCAGGCTTTTATCGAATTTTTTAAATCGCCCTAGATTGTTGCAGGCCGTTGTCGATCCTTCGATAGTGTTATAACATATCACAAAGAATTCGCAGTGTGCGCAATTCCTCTTGCCATATATTTTTGTAATGTATGTTCAGAGAAATTACCGGATTTTGTCCACAGATTTATAATTATCAATAAATATGAATTTGAAAGTCTCACAAATACGAAGCTATTTATAATGGAAACGTGTATGGAAGCGCTGGCTTAAGTGATCACTTTTTTACTAATTAATCATTAGTTAATAATTCGCTAATTAATTTCCAGTTTTTTTCCTAACCTAACCTAACCTAACCTAACCTAACCACGATACGTGATAATATTGTTAACAATATTTATTAATAAAAATACGGTGAATTAGAAGTGAAAAAGTCGTCAGGCAAGTTCTGAAGAGCGGAGTCGTTATTAATGGAGCTGTTGGACGGAAGGCGGCAAACATGAAAATCTAATGGAGCAATATCTGTAGGGCGTGTGTAGTTTAGCCAAGCTCAGTGCTCCGAGCTCCTGAGCTTTTGTTGTGTGAGCAGTATACGGACAGACATAATCATACTAGATAATCACTTCATTCCGTCGTCAGCAGAGTTGTTAAAAATAAGCCTAAGTAGTATCCATGGTTATATTCAATGCATCCGTAGTTCCTCAGACAGAAAAGTAGAAAATGTTTGTTTTTTTCTATTCTGTACACGGTTTTCTTAAGAAAAGTAATGTATTAAAATTAATACAATCCTTATACAAATATCAAAATTCAAAACGTATTCAATAAAACAATTTAGCATTATAATGAAATTTATATGACAAAAAAATTTTCATGGGCTCGAACCATGCTGATTATTCAATTTTGATTTTACACGAGGTGTCTTTTTATTAATAATAATAATTTTACGATAAAGTTAGTCTTTCCAAAAATATTTATGAACTATTATACCAAAATAAAACAAAAATCACTTTGTTTTCATCACTTTACATGTTTCGAGAACAATGTTTTCTTCTTCAGGATTGCAGGAGAGTACACAAACAATCCTGAAGAAGAGAACATTGTTCTCGAAACATGTAGATTGTATAATCTAATAAAGTGGTGAAAACAGAGGGATTTGTGTTTTATTTTAATAATAATGTCACCACAAAGTTCAAGCCTTCATTCGGAAGGAAAAATATTCTTCGAACAATTAGATATAATACCTACAGATATACAGAGATTTTATACAGTTATATAGATATTGTACGAAAATAAACGAAAATTAATAGTGCAATTAATTGATGTCTGGATGCAAAACAAGGACTCTCAACAAAAAGGAGGTCTTACAACTAAGAGTGAAGTGAAGTGGCAAGGTGCTGGCTGGTATCACACGAAGAGAGAGGATAAGAATTGTGTGACTAAGAAAACATACAAGATTAGTTTATATTATCAAGAAATCCAAAAGTCAAGAGGAACAAATTCAAGGTCTTGATGTCTGAACAGTTCAAACTGTCTGTATGTGTCTAGAAAGATCTTGAAGCCAGTTGAATTAATGAACAAATGAGGGAAAATTTGAGAGAGAAATGTCCCTATTCAAACATGGCATATCGCGCGCAGAGCTCAATTGAATTTAACAGCTGGCGAAAACGAAAATAAAGTGTAACTGAGACGAGTGAAATATTCTAGTGCGATGAATTAGTGCGAATTACGGAATAGGATTCCAACTAAGGAATGTTTCTGATGACTTTGAGTTTTATAAAAGTGTTTCATTTCTTTCCCCGTCGTGGCGAACCCGTGACACTATAATGGAATAGCCCAAGAAAATTAAATGGCAATAGGCAGGCCATACGGCTCGAAGAACGGATAATCCCTGGGCAAAGCACTCATCCGATGGGACCCGAGGGGAATCTAGAGTTCCTTAAATCTGAAATCATAAAATTCCGAGGAAAAGGTAGTAGTGAATAATAATTAACAGAGAAAATTGGAAGACACTTAGGGAGGCCGTCATCCAGTGGTGTAAAGAAAAGAAAACGGTTGAAAATTATGATAATAATGATTAGTGTTTAGTAAATTAAGCACTTCACGTAATTTATTCTTCTTCTTTTTCTTTTATTATATCTTTCCATCTATGTTACAGTAAACTACGCCTCCTAGAATGACGAGGTCCAGCTAACCCTCCATCTTTTAGGTGGTCTTCCCGGTGGGCGTCGTCCAGATGGGATTTCAATAGCTGCTGTATGCACGAGTCTGTCACTGTCCAACCTGGCTACATAATCCCTCTAGAATCTCCTTCTGTATCTACTCCATCCTGCTATATCTTCAATTTTGCAAGTTTTCCTTATATCTACATTTCGGACACGATCACGTAGAGTTTTTCCAGTAATGGATGTTCTGAAGAGTCTTTTGGTATGGGTAATATCAGCCCGCGCAATATATTGAGTTATTAAAATAATATTCTCAACATATTACGAATTTCTTGTACCTAAATTAAATTTTCTAAGGAATTCACTGTAAAACATTTTTGGAAATACTGTCTGCCCTTTGTATAAAATGAAAATGTTTTTAAGCGCTTAACCGATACAAATTTATCGCTTTTCAAATGCCAACCATATTCTAAAATACTTAAATTATATTATAGACATGACTCAAATAATAACTTGTAACAAGTATTTTAGTAAAATTGTACAATCCATTAGAAAATATAATAGTAAACCATCGCATAAAATCAGGCCACTCTGACTTATTCGCTTACATCTTGGGGTAGCAAAATAATTCATTGATTTTCCTTACTCGTTAAGTGTACAGTAAACAAGTAATGAGATTTAAGGCACGCGATACAAACTGTCAATTGATATTAAATACTTAATATTCAAGAAGCTTGTTATGTTAACATGATAAATATTTGCTTATTAAACTGAGACGTTGTGACGTTAACCTTCGGGTATCGGATGATTGAAAATAGCATCGGGGCTGGGGTGGGTTACTAACGGAACCCCAGTAAAATTTTAGTGAAGTATAATGGCTTGAAAATTTTTCTTACATACCTTATTATCGAGGTTAGAATGGCAAGGGAATCCTCAATCACGAGGCCCGGCAGCAACAACAACATACCTTATTATACAATGCGAATAAGATTCTACTAAAATCGTCATTTTATAAGAAACCGTAGTATTTTGACGTATAATGACTTAGAAGCGTCCGACTGACAGTTGCGCATCAGAATGAAGTATGCGTATCATATACAATATTGCCGATTTTTTATGGAAAAGCATTTTTTTCTACTTTTCACCGTTTTACTACATTTTTTTTTCTTTGGGTTCTGTATTTTTTGAAATATTTATGAGGATTACAAAGAATACCTACTAGCTCAGTATCATCTACAATTATTAAATAGTTTTAAATATTTGATTTTTGGGGTTATGTTGTGCCCCGTTCCGGAACGAGAGTGTTAAAATAAATAGCTACAATCTCTAGTTCATAATATTATTGACTAAACCCAAAAATATGCATTTATTTTTTAAGTACCTGATAATGAAAAGGAATGCTCCTCTCGAAACTAATTTACAAAATGACTCAACAAGTATGTAGTACAAAATTGAGTGAAAATTAAGTTGAAGAGTTAAAAATATGTTATTGATAATGAGAGTTGTCTCGAAAACTTTTTAATATTTAAATAAAATATATAGTGAAAAAAACAGTGTTTTTCAATTCAATTCGTATTATTTGACATACTGAAAATTAAAATAATCGTAATGCACCACTGAAGGTACATTTTATTTTTTGTAGATTTTAGTGTGTGCACGTCATAGCGTATTTTTGTGACTAATTTATTAAAACTAAGTACACAGTATGTACAGCCTTTTACCTCACTGTTAGTGATAAAATTTAAAAATATAGTATTTTAATGCTTAGTATTTAGATGTGATAAAATAATTAGGTATCGATTTTTTTATTATAAAATAAAATTCGTCACATTTTTATCCAATAATAATACTTTGTTGTGTGTGTGTCTGTCCGTTCGTAATTTCCTGAAATGTCCATAACTTTATATTTTTATTTTTTTAATTAAAGTAAAAGGTTTTTATTCCTTAGGACCCAGTGGATTAATATAGACGTAATTCCTTCTTCTCCTATACCTATCCCTCTTTTTTGCTATATTTCCTATATACAAGTCTACACTGTTTGACAGATCTTACCCAAATTTTACACAGTTATTGTTTTAGACCCGACCAAACATGTAAGTCTTTTTTGACAGGTTACAGCTGGTATAATATGATTAAACATCATCAATTATAAATAATTGCCACAGAAAGAGACGCGTTCTCTTTACATAAAATATTAATGGTACATATTATAGTAGGTACTTACATTTGTTTAAGATGACAGGAAGTATGTTGATAGCACAAGTAAATAAAGTTAAACCATATAGGTATGTAAACTAGATAGATTGAACAAAAGTTTGTATAAATATAGTTCGAGAATATGGAGAGACTGACAGATGAATGGATATTCAGACACATGTCAGTTGAGTTGTATTATTCCAAAAGTTAGACTACCTCATAACTTATTTACGAAAACCCAACCCTTAAACATTTGTAATTGTTTTGATTTTATACTGAGGTATATACAAAAAGAATTCAATATGAATATTATTTTTATTCGGTATGTGTCCTTTGAAAAATACTCTTCAGCTGAAATTTATATTCTTTTTTTTAATTTATATGCTTTAAGTAGATTATAAACGAAAGCATTTTAAATAATAAAAAAATCATAATATAAATAAAAATAAATATCCCCTGTAATAATAATTTCCAATCTCCTTCCGTAACTTCCCACCCAACAGCTTATCTGAGTATATTTTCAAAATTGTCATTAAATAAAGGGAAAACATTTACTTTTGAAATGAAATTAAAACATACGCTTTTTTAATAAAATATTCTGAATTAGATTTTTTTTAATATTTTAGTTAAATTAAAACCAATAAGTGCATCCATTACTATATCGCATGTGTCATTGGCATTAATCATTAATCAAAGTATATAATTTTCTACGTAACAATGTCCATTACCAGATGGCTCAAATAATAATGAGGTATAATATAATAATGAAGTATAATAATAATAATTGGATAACTTGTATAGCGCCGTTTTCGTGAATACTCACCTCAAGGGCGCTTTACACAGAAAAATTATTATCTTACAAGACAACTTACTGCTAGAAAAGAAAAAACTTATTTACTATTACTTATTCACTAGGAGGCCTACAAGAAGTGGAATTAAAATTGAGTACTATAATAGTTTGTGAGTGCCTGAAAGAATTAGGTGTTTTCGCGGAGTGCACAATAGGAGTGGAAAACATTAGCTAGCGTCGTTGTGGTCAGATTCTATAGGTTTTTATAGGATTGTCTAAATAAATGCGTCTTAAGATGTTTTTTGAACTGTAGTAAGCTGTCTGTTTGTCTCAGTTTATTAGGTAGTTTGTTCCATAACTTTGGTCCAGCCACCGCGAAAGCTTGATCACTGAAATTAGATTTGTGGACGCGATTTACTTCAGCTAACCTATTTGTATTAGACGTTGATGCTGAGCGAAGTGTTAGTTGTCTATTATTTGTGGAGAATGGAATGTAGAAGTCGGTTATGTATTGAGGGGCCATAGATATATAAGAAGCAATAAAACATAATTCTCTATTTACTAAAGTCCATCTCTAAAGCTACGCTACTCTAGATAGTGATGTTCTCAGAGCCTTAACTGGCGGCCGAAATAATAATAATAATATTTATTATCATCTCTTATTCTTATAGTTTATTATTATCACATAATATTTCCTTAGCTTCCCCTTACATATTTGTGTTCAATGTTTAGTCTATGGTCTATGATTGCTACCAAATATTGTATATCCGTTGCTTCCTTAATTGCTTCTCCATCGATCATTAGTATCTTGTGTATATTAATTTCATATTCTCTTATATTTTTCTGAAAAAATATATGCTTGCGTGATTGAAAACATACCGTTATATATCAAATCATCACAAAATTTTAAACATGTTGATTATGTTTTCCATGCCCCTAAAAACTCTTTTCACATACAAAAAAAATTTTCTTCGTCATTTTTGAACGGCTTTCACGTTGTGTTTAAATAGTTTTCAAATAAAGGAAATATGAAAAAAAATTACTTAAAGGTATGAAATATTAAAATCTGCTGGATCTAGTTCATAAACCAATCTAAGCCTCTCCAGGAGATCTATTCTCGAGACTGATAAATTGCAAGAATTTATATCGAGAAAGTTTCCTCATCACTCCCTCGCTTACTTTGAGAAATCTATTTCGCAGCGAGAGCTTAAGTAATGCGGGTAATAAATTATATCTACTCTGCATATTCGCCAAAATTATACATTGTACTAAAGCTGTAAAGAATACAGATGGTGCCGAAAAAATTGCAGCACAGCTTTTACGAGATAATTTTTATTTGCATTCTTAATCTCCTTATTTTCTACAAGCATAACACGCAATTTATACCAGCAAGATCGGCTCCAGACCGTGGGGTGGAGATAATTGAAAACACCTGTAGTTTCATACTTTTAATTCCGACAAGAAGAAAAGTTGTTTTTCAGATAAGTAGCGTTTAAAACATGCCCTATGAAGTTTTCAATCGTTTTTTCCTTTCTGAACTATTTTTTCCGTATTACTTACAAAACACCACAATATTCATTAATAACTAACGTCTTGAAACATCAAAACAAAAAATTTTGATTTACACTTTACATCGAAAAACGATTAGTATCTATTAATGACTATTTTTTTTTCGTTCGTTCGACTATTTTTACTCGTAGTAAGAAGTGATGCGCAGGAAGTGGTTAGATATGGTATTAGAAGTAGAAGATACAGTAAAATTTAAACGGTTTATCAATTACATTTAAAAAACAGAAAGAAAGCTTCACATTACCGAAAAAAATATTAAAACAGGTGATATATATTTCAGAG